>CM062818.1:1452465504-1452765827 GCA_031772625.1 Pinus tabuliformis | reverse complement strand
TATTTAATTGTTCTAAAGTTAAGGTTTTGAGAACTGTAATATGGAAGCTTAATGCAGAGATGGAATATATATTATATGGGCACAAAGAGACCATGGCAACCAAGACCAACACCTCAAGGTATGTTTCCAATTCAGAATTTGCAATTTTCCTGTTAAAATGATAAATTGTATAGCTCTGAATTCTTGGAATGTACCCATGCCATGGTAGTACCAAAATCACCCACAGCAACAATGGAGACCATCTCAACAATTACTCTCAATCATATCATACATATCCTCAATCATACCAACCATATTCCGCAGCCATATCAACATATCATCAGCCATACTTGTCACATCCTCAATATATTCTGCAGTACCCTCAGCAGCAAGTTGTTTACCAACCTAACCTCAACCTACTCAACAAGAACTGCCTGCTCCTCCACCAATAAATCCACCACAATTGCAATTTCCATCTATCACAACCTCCCAGACATACTCAATTGTACCAAATCCAAAAACAGCCTCCCAAAATCCCCTCCCAGAGCAGAGAGGCCAAGCCTACAATGTAGAAGAGGGAACCTCATATGCCACACTACCCTTGCAAAATATCAACTTGAGGTCTGGTAAGGTACTCCATAAAGATTCTCCCACAACTGATAAACAAGAAGAAAACACAGAAAATGAAAACGAAATGACAAATCAAAGAAAACTAAATGATGACACCAAAGATAAACAAATGCAACCATTGCATCCACCTTTTCCAGACCGATTGATCCAAATGAAACTTCCAATGTCTATACCACAGTTTGATGTTTTAGATGAGCTCAAGAATGTCTGTATAAAAATTCCACTACTGCAAGCCATAAAATACATTCCCATATGTACTAAAGCAATCAAAGAAATGTGCCTTAAGAAGCCCACTAGGAAAAGGATTGATCCACAAACCATTCATGTTATAGGACATTTCGCTGGCCTTATGACAAATATCATCTCAATGGAAAAGTATGTTGATCCTGGTATCCCCAGAGTTACTACAATCATTAACAACATACATATCCCAAACACTTTAATAGATCTTGGGGCCGCAATAAATGTCATGACTCTTGAAACCATGAGAACACTCCATCTCATAAATTTGCAACACACAACGATTGTTCTATAACTAGCTGATAGGTCTAAAGTGATTCCTGAAGGGATTTTGGAGGACATAATTGTTTCACTAGACTCTTGGGAGTATCTAGTGGACTTCTTAGTTCTTCAACCCAAATCCAATTTAGGAGGGCACCCTATCATCCTTGGTAGACCATGGTTAGCGACTGCTTATGCATTCATAAGATGTCAATCGGGCAACATGATCATTTCACGAGGAACTAAAAGAAAACAACTCACTCTTTATCCATCGGCACAATCACCAGCAGTAGCACACAATTTATGGCTTGATGATAAATACAATGATAAAGAAGAAGTACAATCTGTTTTTAGCATCGACCAAATCTATGATTTTCAAGAACAAAATAATAATGATTTGGTAGAATTGTTCCTTTCTCAACCTGATATCTCCGAAAATTTGAGAAACGACCAATATCATGCTGCAGATGTGCTTTTAGCCCAAAATTTTCAAGAAAAATGCACCATTCAATCTTTGCAAACAACATTTCATGATATTTTTCCCATTCAATCCATCACAAACACACAAAGTCAGATCATAGAGATTAGTCCAGGGAAAACTCTGAACATTGGCAATCACCTAGACTCATCTCAGCAAGAGAAATTGATTCAACTATTGAGAAAATACCAGAAAGCATTTGCTTGGGACTACACCGATATGCATGGGATTCACCCCGACACATGCACTCACCATATTTATACTGATAGTACTATCAAACCAGTGAGGCAACCGCAGAGAAGAATGAACACCATGCTCTAGGATATTGTTAGAGAAGAATTGCAAAAACTGTTGAGAGTTAATTTTCAGTGGGTATCCCCATTGGTAATAGTGCCCAAGAAAAATGGTAAGTGGCGAATTTGTGTTGATTACAGACAATTGAACAAAGCAACGCTCAAAGATTATTTCCCACTACCATTTATTGACCAAGTGTTAGACACATTAGCTGGGAAATCATCATTCTCTTTTCTTGATGGTTTCAGTGGCTACAACCAGATCAGGATAGCCTCAGAAGACCAGGACAAAACCACATTCACTTGTCCTTGGGGCACTTATGCTTATAATGTTTTGCCATTTGGACTTTGCAATGCTCCAGCTACATTTCAGAGAGCTGTATTAGCTATTTTCGCTGATTTAGTTCATGATTGTGTTGAAGTTTACATGGATGATTTTTCAGTGTATGGCAATTCATTTGAACATGCATTAGAGAACCTTGAAAGAGTTTATCGAAGCTGATGTATCCCTGAGCAATGAAAAGTGCTTTATGATGTTAAACGAGGGGATAGTATTAGGCCACTATATTTCTTTTCAAGGCATTAAAGTTGATCCAGCAAAAATCCAGATCATTGTTGATTTGCCAATTCCAAAGAATCAAAGAGAGGTAAGAAGTTTCCTTGGGTATGCAAGCTATTACAGAAGGTTTATTGAACATTTTAGTAAAATAGCTTTACCTTTGTTTAAGCTTCTAACAAAAGACGTACTTTTCAACTGGAATGAGAATTGCCAGCAAGCATTCGAAACACTCAAAAAGAAGTTATCAACCGCACCAGTCTTAAGAGGGCCTAACTGGAGCCTACCGTTTCATATCTTTACAGATGCATCTGACACTGCGGTAGGTGCCTCATTAGGCCAAAAAGAGGAATCTTGTAATTATGCCATTTATTTCATTAGCAAAAATCTAACACCTGCAGAATTAAACTACACAGTCACAGAAAAGGAAACACTCGCCATCATATATGCTGTGAATAAATTCCGACATTATATAACTGGTTATGAAGTCTTTGTACATACTGACCATTCTGCCATTAGACATTTAATGAATAAACCAATAACTAGTGGCAGAGTTACCAGATGGTTATTATTGTTACAGGAATTTAACATCACAGTGTTAGATAGACCAGGTAAAGAGAATCAGGTGGCAGATTTTCTTTCTAGACTGCAAAATCTAGGTGAGACTGTTCCGGTTGAAGATTCTTTTCCAGATGAAAATTTATTTGCAATTTCCATAGTGAATCCTTGGTATGCTGACTTGGCCAATTATTTGTCTACAGGGAGGACACCTCCATACTTTACTCCAAAGGAAAAGAAGAGACTAGTCAAACAAAGTGCTCGATACTCATGGATTAATGGCGATTTATTTTACACTGGTTATGATATGATTATTAGACGATGTGTAAGAAATGATGAGATAATTGATATTTTAAAATCTTGCCATGATGAACCGTGTGGTGGGCATTTTGCAGCTAAGCGAACAGCATACAAAATTCTTAGTCTTGGATACTACTGGCCATCCATTTTTAAGGATTCCAAGAAGTATGTGAAGAGTTGTGATAGCTGCCAAAGAATGGGCAGGCCAACAGCTACAGATGAGATGCCACTTCAGCCCCAAGTACACCTAGAGCCATTTGAAAAATGGGCTCTAGACTTTATAGGACCCATTAACCCAACCTCCAATGATAAGAAGTACATCTTAGTATGTACTGATTACGTAACAAAATGGGCTGAAGCAAAAGCACTAGTTAGAGCCACCGAACAAACAGTGGTAAACTTCCTTTTTGAAGAGATTTTTGTAAGGTATGGGGTACCAAGGGAGATAATGACTGATCAAGGTACTCAATTTACTTCAAAGTTAGTGAAGGACATCACAGAAAAATACCAAATCAAGCACAAAAGAAGTACACCTTTCCATCCACAGGCCAATGGCCAGGTGGAGTCCACAAACAAAACTTTGGAAGGGATTATCACTAAAACTGTGGCAATGAACATAAAGAATTGGGAAGAGAAGCTCAAAGATGCACTCTGGGCTTATAGAATTACGTGGAAGAATACTACAGGATTTACACCATACCAGTTGGTGTATGGCAACGACGTAATGCTTCCTATTGAATTTCAAATACATACTTTTAAAATGGCTGCAGATTTGCAAATTGATTTGAACCAAGCACAACAAGAAAGAATTCAGCAGTTGAACCAGCTGGATGAAATGAGGCAGCAAGCAGAGCAAACAACAATCCTCATGCAAAAACAAAGGAAGCAGTGGCATGATGCACATATCAAGAAGAAACAGTTCAAGGAAGGAGACTGGGCTTTACTCTTTGACTCTAAATTTAGAGATCATAAAGCCAAGTTTACTACACATTGGATGGGCCCATACGAAATCATTCAAGTCTATGACAATGGATCAGTCAAGCTCACCACTATTGATGGAGAAGGGCACTCCTTTACTGTCAATGGTCATCGCTTGAAACTATATAATAAGCCCATCAGCAAGCAAAATTTTCTTCAAACTGTATCTCAACAGAGAGAGGTTGAGATATTGCAGCCTTCAGCTGCAGTATCTCTGCCTTAGTTCATTTCATTTCAATTTAGAAATTCAAAAGAAAAAAAAAAAAAAAAAAAAAAACAAACAAACAAAAAAAAAACAAACAAAAAACAAAACAAAACAAAACAAAATCTAAAAAAAAAGAAAAGAAAAAAACACAACAAAAAAAATAATAATAATAAAAATGGGTTAGATGTGAAAACCAAACTCTGGCACACTCTAACCCAGAATTCTTACTTGAAAACCAATTTGTTGGCGGGTAAGAATTCCTTTTCTTTTGTTTCCTATTTGATTCATCAACTGAATAATGACTTGAGGACAAGTCAAAACTTTAGTGGGGGGGAGAAGCATCAACATTTTGTTTTCTTATCTCCTCATTGTAAATTCTCAAAGATTTTTATCATCTCCTCACTGTAAATTTCCAAAGAGTTTGTTTTAGCACTCCAGATTTCAATAAAGAAGTTGTTTTGTCCTTGTTTTATCTCAGAGGGACCTGGTTAAAAACATTATGCAGGGGGATCTGTTCTGTCCAGAAGACCATGTTACCAACACCAGCAGTAATGGGACCTGTTTAAGACACATAAAAAGGACCTGTTAAGAGATTGTTACTTCAAGATTACTTCAACAAAGCTTCATCAAGTTTCAACAAGGATCCACAGGTTGCTGGTCACCAAGACTTCATCAAATACCAAAGATCAAGGAGCCTGTATACATATAGTTCTTTTTCGGATTCCAAAGAAGCTGCATGAACATTTTCCAGATCTCAGAGGGACTTGTTGCATTCGAATCTATTCCAGGGGGACCTGTCATGAACAGCAAAGAGTAGTCAAAAGAGACTAGTCCTACCTAGCATCCCAATGCAACGCTTGAACAACCAACAAAAATGTAATGTATTCCTTGTTTTTAACATTTAAATTCTTAGATTAATTTTTAATGTTAAATTTAATAACTATGACTGTTATGATCAATTTCAGAGACACCCCCATACCTATCACCCCTTATCCTATTGTTAATTCCTATCATCTCCTAATACTCCAGCCTATCTCATACTTCTATGATTTCGTTAATCCCCTCTCATATCAACTTTTCAACCTCTGTTACACCAATTAGACCCTACAGCCATTCCAACATATCTATTTGGCCGGGTACTAACAGAAGCAGGACACGTGGTGAATTGTTTAAAAACCAAATGTTATGTGGGCTTATTCATTATGTTTGAAACGGCCGAATTATGACTTAACCACTCGACGAAGTCAAATGATGCAAACGACTACCTGAAATCATATCCCAGTACTTCATATATGCTTCTAGTGCTTCTATGATGGTATCCATATGACCAGTACAGCCATTCCTCTGTTTCAAAAGATGAATATGTTATGAATTGAGTTAAGCCGGTTATTTCATTATCATTCTCAATTATTCTATGTTAGCATTCGACTCCTGTGACTTCAACAGTAAGGACTGAAAGTAGCAAGCGCCACGAAAGGAAAATGTAGTTAATTGGGTTCGACCTCCACCATAATTACAAGACAGTCAATCGAGCATCGCTTGGGTTACTAAAGGAGCTAGTGTTAAAGAGCCGAGGGCGCCACCAGGTCAGCAGTATTGGGGTGGAAGACAAAAGGTAACAAATCAAAACTTCTTTGTTGAATTTGCAAAACATAAACAAAGAAGAGTTAGAGCAAAACTCTCTGCCAAAATGACCAATAGGGTCGAGCCAAGCATATTCGACAGTTCCCAGTATCACGAAGACTGCATTTCAATTCTCAAAGAAATACAGTGGCTGCCCTTTTTAGAGAAGTTTCGTGGAAGTAATGAGGAGGTCACCAAACAATTCGCTTTTACATTCAACGGAGAGAAAGCTCTGATAGGTAATTTTTCATTCAGGGTTTCGGAAGACACCATAGCTCAGTCCCTAGGGATCAGCCCAGAAGGGGAGAAGTACTTCAAGACAAAGTAATTTAAAGAGAAGTCATGGACTCAATTTATGTCTAGATCAAGGGTTTCATCCATCAATTGGAAGAAGGGCATCCCAAGGAGCTGGCTGGTGCATCCCTAGGACGAGATGGTCTATATCATCCAAAAATTTGTAACTTGTGAAGGCCACTACAGTATTGTTTACTTGTACCATATCAAACTACTGTTACATTTGAAAGGGAAGTGTGTTATCAGTCTGCCATACTTTCTCTTGCAAAGCCTAACCAAAATGTCGAAGACCATCCAAAAGCAGAAAGGTAACGAAGACAAGAGCTTATATCACTTTGGGCTAGTTAAAATTCTTATTGAGTATGAGTTACAAAGAAGAGGAAAAACGTGGAAGGAATTCTTGGCTGCTAACCAAATTAAAGATGAAGAGGACAAGGAAGAACCACAGGAGAACTCAGGATTTATGAATGATATAGATGAAGAGATTCCTATACACAAAGCAAGCAAGGTGCCTCCACCTGTTAGCAGTGTAAGGACGAGGAAAATGAGAAAAGAGGATGCTCAGAAAGCAGTGCAAGATAAAAATTTTACCACCTATTCAAGAAGAACCAGGAGAACATCAAAGGCCCAGCTACAATAATACCAACCCGAATCAAATGTACCTATACCAATGGATATTGAGAGTAGTGCTCACTCACAACCTAGACCAGGAGCTAAGATGGAGGTTGAAAGCAACAACAGGCAAGAAAAAGATTCACAACCTGCCATTAAGAAACAGAGGAAACTGGAGAAGCAAATTGAGAAGTTAAAGGAAGAACTAATGGAGGCCAATATGCTGGAAAAAGTCATCAAGAAAGAAAATGAATTGCTAAGAGCACAAAGTAAAGAAACTCAATAGAAAAATGAGAAGTTAAGGGAATGAATCAATGAAGTTGAAGCTGAACAAACAGATATTTGTAAGTGGGCCACTAAATGGTACAACCAAAAGAAGGCCCTCAAGGAAAAGTACAAAAGTTTAAAGCATGAGCTCCATGGTCAGAAAGATGCCCAAGTACAGGCAGGGACAGAGGTACAGGCAGGGACAGAGTTCAGAGGAAGCACATCAGGGTTAGCATGAGGACATGCTAATTCATTAAGCCAAGGAGAGATGTTGGTACCATTCCATGACCTCCTTTTTCCTCCTGAAACACATCGTTTGCCTACCTTTTTCCTTCATAAATCTCTTAGATCCCCTTGAAATTGATTAGTTAATAGTATTATAGTTGTTAAATGCATTAGAATTGATTTATGAGTTTTATGTTAAAGAATTAGGGATTTTTGATAAAAAGACTACAGGAAGTTACAACATCCTGTAAATGGTTTATTGTTTGACATATGGCATGACAGGTAAGCTAAAGCAAAGGGTAGGGACGAAAAATAGAATGTACAAGCATGGACGAACGCCTATCCTATAGCAGAACCAACACTCCTGAATGCACGGTCAATGATGGTCAAAGCACAACATGTTGGCGACAAAAGCAGCAACAGCATAGGGTTCTAAACCGATTTAGTTTTGTTCCTTTTGGAAATCGGTTCAGAATGGAAACAATTTAAAAAAAACTATTCCATAATAAAAGTGGCAACAGCCGCATAACGAATGTACATTCGTTCCAAAATGTAAACGGTGTTAGTTTTTTAAAAGACATATGTAAACACAGTTATGTGTTATTGGTTTGTTGTTATCTGTGTATCGTTTTGAAAAACAGAGCTTTTGAACTTAATACCAGAACTCAGTTGCAGTCACGATTTTGTTATTGTGTTGATTCTATAGTTGCTTGAGCGTAGTCCAGTATACTTTTGAAATGTGGACGGGCCCTGCGTGGAACGGGTATACTGTCATTTTATTTTATTAGCAACTTCTGTATGCACAGTGATTAGAGTTTGGTTTATGCTTTCGTTGATTTAATTAGCAATTCATATGAGTGATGTTTATGATGGTGGCTTGAAGGATTCATCGCTGAGATTGTTGAACTGTATCCTGTAAGGGATCTGATCTTTCGTTGTCTTTTTAGAGCATCTTCATGAACCCTGTTTCCCATGTATTTGAATTTTAAGTGTGCTTATGATTTCAGTATGTCTCAATCTTTCATGAATGATAAACATTGAATACTGAGTGTTCACTGAACAGGGGTTTTATGCACAGCATCCTCGTAAGGGGATTGAAATCTTGGTTTAAGTAATACACAGTGTTTTTTTAGAATAGGTAGATGAATTGAGTGACCTGAGTGTCCAGGTGATAGGGAGCATACCTCAACCTTCCGTAAAGAAGTTTTGTAACCTACCATCACGAACACTTAGTTAGGAATCCTTTATGTCTATAGATTGTAGACGCATGCCTCAAAGTTTACTTATCCTGGTTGATAATAAATATAGCCTAATCTAGCACCCTAGATAGGACACTACAGGGTGTATTGGAAATTTGTGCAGATTTGGTAGTTGTGTCACTTCGAGAGTAGGCACCAAGATTCACCACGCTTGGCTACATGATTTTGGAAATTTTGCACTGGAGGGTTGAGAGGTGTTTAGTGAGATGGTGTCAGAGGGAAAAATATCCTAGTGTGAGGGAAGAAATACAATATTGTATAGATGCAATTTTAGAGCATAATTCTACAAAATTTTCCAAATGAAACACCTTGACATTGGAAATGAAGTCAAGATATGAGGTGGATTCATAGCAAGATGAGTATTTAGGATGTGGAGAAGGAGGGTTTGAATCATCTAAATTTGTGACTAAAAAATATTCTTCATTTTGTGGGGGTTGATCTACTTGCTCCCATTTAGTCGGATCATAAATATTAGAAGAAATATCAAACAATCAATTTTGGAAATGATTTTCACCCTTCAAAGGAAATTTTCTTTCCCAATGGCTTGGATTCTTGTAAATAAAACAAGTTCCTAATTGTTCTCTTTGGGCGCCTTCTTGCCTTCTCTTGAAATATCCTTTTCTCAGCTTTGAAACCTTTGTCTCCTAGGGTAAAACCTTCTGGGATGTGTTTTCTTCATGCATTTTTGACATTGGCAATCACTTCCACATTTTTATTTAGTAGCGTTCTTCTTTTTTCTTTTGCAACCAAAATGATAGGTTTTGGCATAGATATCACACACATTTGCATTGAAACCAAGTTGTTTCTTTATTGTTTTGGCTATCTTCTTTCGGAGGCATTCTTTTTGCAGAGTAAATACAATTTCTTCATAGAGTCTTGCAAGAGAAATGTTTTAAATTTCTATATTTTCTGCTTCAAATCTAACCCTGACAAGATCTGGGATTCTGGCAAGCATTACAAACAAATATTTTCCCAAATAAGTTGTATTATGTCGGTCACTTTCTTTATAAAGAAGATCCTACATTGTGCCGAATAACTCAGGAAGTTCATTTATATCGCAAAGTCTTTGGCTAATGAACATATTTGCATAATGATGGCCATCAACCTTAATTTCTCCATAAAACTTATGGAGAACTAGATTATCACTATTCATAATATTGAGCTTGACAGATTCATGCATTCTAGACCACCATAATTCAAGTTACATTGGAAACCCCAAGTTATCCTTAAAGCTAATTTTGACCATGAGACTTTGTTTCTATGAATGGACTTTTGAGTTCTTGCCCATGCACTCCAAGTGTGTATTTCCATGACGATTTCATTTTTAGATTTGCAATTTAGATTTATCATTAGAGCTTGATCTATGTTAGCTCGACTAAGAGTAGGGAAATCATCAGTGTTTGAAGGACCATATGGAGTTTTTCCAGGAGAACCATACTTTGAATTACACCACTTTTCCCATGTAGATTCAAAAGGTTGGTTTGGTCTATCACTATCTGCACTCGTGGGTATTTTTCTAGATCCTTCTCCCTCTTCTTTTACCAATTTTATTTCTGCTTTGTTATGTGGTAGCAGATCAAAGACTGGGATTTGTGATTGAACTAAAGGAATTTTTTCTCTAGAAAAAGAAATAGAATTTTCAAATTGAAAAATTCTCGGATTACGTACAGAGAATTATTTCAGCAATAGTGGAGTATTTTTCTTTTCAGGGTTATTTTCTTCTAGCTGGAATGTCTGGCTATAAACTTCTATTGCAGTAAGTGCTTCTTCTAACTCTGGATTCTATTTCTCTACACTCAGCCTTAAATCTACTACGACTTCCATAATTTTCTCTAACTTCATATTTACATCTCTTAAATTATCAAAATGCTTAGAAGTCGTTTGACTCAAGTCGTCTAAACTAGAATGGAGTCCTGACACATGGGATTGTAATTTTAGCACTTCTTGTGATAGGCCATGTAGGTTATGTGCTACACATGTTAGTTGATAATTATTGTAGTTCTGGAGCCTTATAATCTCTTGGATATTTTCATTTGTCACTTTCCTATATTGTAGGAAATGTGCATCAGCTACAGCATTCCCATATTTTAATTTTTGTACAAAATTGCCAGAAGAAAGTCTCCTTTCTGAGAGTAGAAACTTTTCTAAATCATCCCCTACCTTTTCTCTAGGAAGTGTGTCTCCCATGAACTTAATATCTCTCAGAGAGAAAATTTATAGAGATTCCTAACATTATGTATGTTGGCCCAAATGTTCCTCTTTCAAGATGGACTGAGCTCTGTGAAAGACTTGATTTTTTTAATCAAAACTTGGACTCCTAGAGGCAATACGGAATTTACATTAAGAGGATGATTCATACTTATTTTTTTCCAGATGCCTACTGAAGTCTAAAGTATCATGGCTTCTAAGAAAGTGACTTCTAACATGGATTATTAATTAAGAAAACCCTATTGTGATAGGAGTGATATTACCAGGTCCAACCACCACTCCTTCTGCTGTGGCTCTCTGAGTAAGTTAAGGATTGAGAGTTGGAAGAGTTGTAGAGAGAAATCGTAAACAAATAGTGGAGTGTAACTGGGAAACATAGACTTCTCACTCATATTGAAGCCATAAAAATGGATGTAAGATTGAAGTAGTTCATTAATATGGGGATCAGTTAACGAAACTTGGTATCATGGGATGATGGATGACCAAATTGGACCATTGTGCAAAGGGGCCTCAAAACCACCTAGCACAGCATCAATGCATTGATTATGGTGTGAATTAATCACACAAGCTAAGAAAGAGACATTAAAACCAGGTTTGACAAGAGTGAATATATATATACGTATGGGTGGACCCTCCCCCCTCCAAGGCATAAATGTCATGCATGTGCCCTATTACACCTCCAGTTAGAAATAAAATATTCGGAATTTGCTTTGGAGTCCCCTTTTGAATTATCGAGGAAGAATCCTTCGAGGTTACACGGAATTTTTTCTTGACTATGCCTTCACATCGACCTAGTGTGGATGCTCAACCATTTGCTTGAGACCTAGCCTCCATCATGGACCCCTCCTCCGACATGATACATTTGCTATTCATGCAACCACACACTTGGGTCCACCACATCCACATCACTTTAGGGATAAAATATTGGTAGGATTGTGGCACTCTCGATAAGAATTCACTAGGGTGGAAGCGCCATAGCCATGCCACATGTTCCTTTCACTAGGATAATGTGGAAGCTTTGGGTTCACCATTTCTTTGTAGGGGTTCTCAAATAAATGGGCCCACAAGCCACGTCATCCTAGGAATAATATCCCATAAGTTCTTATCAAATCCTCCTCTATAGTTAATTATGTCTTAACCATAACCTGTTGCTTTCTTTTGTTAAAACACAAATTTCTCCACGTTTGATCAATTGCATTTCTATTCTTGTAGACATCAAGAAATTCTCTGAAGATAAAGGAACTATTAGCCACTTAGAAATGGTAGGTTTCCACATCATATGACACTAACGTAATATAATTTGAAACTTATACACCAAATTTAGAGGATTCTAATTGGATGGAGACTAAATTAATTAAAATGATTCCTCCACCTATTTTCACCATCCTTTGGTTGTCACTATTGACCCTTATTTTCTCAAGTGAGTAGACATAATTTTGGTGATTGTTTTTCATCTTTTAGAAATATTGACATCATGTCAGGTGAAAATGGGTAATGCACGAGTTCCATGGGAAATAATGCAACCTCAAAAACCCATTTCTCATTGATCTCCTTAAAAATCTCTAGTTCTCGAAGGTCTTGAGGTGGCCATGGGTCTTGTATGGTAAACCAATGATTTATGATGACTTATCTATGAGGAATTCATGGTTGATCACTCATCTTCTGAGGAAAAGAAATGATAGGATCTTTTACAGGGTCTTATAAACAAATACTTTCATATAAATATGGTTT
The DNA here is from genome assembly GCA_031772625.1 of Pinus tabuliformis. Classification (NCBI taxonomy): domain Eukaryota; kingdom Viridiplantae; phylum Streptophyta; class Pinopsida; order Pinales; family Pinaceae; genus Pinus; species Pinus tabuliformis. The sequence goes on along the minus strand of CM062818.1, from coordinate 1,452,753,130 downwards.
TAACTTATTACATCATTAGATATCTCTTCAAGGACAACAGTGGAAAATATGTGTATTACACATCCACTGAAAGTGCCATCTACAATATGTCCATATTTGAAAGTTTCAAGTAGCCTGTAATAGAAAAATACCAAAGTTAGATCACTACTAAGATTTTCTAGATCCTAACATCTGAGATATAGAAGGCTTGGATTCAACTAGAAGATGATAGTAGACATGCAAATCTATTGTGGAATTCATAGAAGGAATATTGATGGAAACACATAAATAAAATTACTCCACAATAATACAAGAGAGAGTTGGACAGAAGGATTCAATTAATATGAACCATACATGAGGTCAATTTTAAGACATCTCCTTCCCAGCCTTAACTCTCTTGCTACTCTCTTTTTAAAAGGTGTGTCACTGCTGAAACAACTTTGTTTAAGTTGGACTCCTTAAAGTACATGTATGTCATGTTCTGTTTTCATTTAATAAAAGTAAGCTTAGTCACTTAAACATTTGAACTTATATGATAAGCCCCCATAAGATTTAGAGTATTCCTTCCCTCTTACATAATGACGGTCCCCATCCTTTCACTTATGTTAAATAAAAATGATACCTCATTATGTTGGTCATATGAACACACTCACAATCTGCCAAGTACCATTAAAAATACAGGTTTTATGTGGCTAAACCATAATCTTGATTTCTTTGGATGATCCATAACCAAGTTAGAAATGAAAAGCTTTCTTATGATCCCAATTATAACATAACATATGGAGTAAAAAAGAGATATAACAATATGATTTTTAATAAAATTTATATGATATAGTCATGATTTTCTGTGTGGTTGACATCTTGTTTTCAATTCATTCATAACCTCTAGTACAAGTAATGAAATCAAAATAGTTGAAGACCTATTTGAGGTATTAAAGGGATATTTCCATTATTGCATGGACCATTTGTTTTGGTATCTTATGAAATGATAAAATTCCTGTTAAAATTTAAGGTATGTGTGGCACTGTCATGTTACATACCTTTGGTGCTCTTATTAAAAATATATCCTAAACTAAGAATACAAATTAGAATATGGAGAAAAACCATTTGAGCTAACATAAAAGTATTTCAAGTGATATGTAATATGCTTTATAAAATTCCTTATATATGTCATGCCATCTATGTAAAATTGGTTAAAGAGATTCATCCTCCATTCCATCAATTATTGTGCTCTTGTGGTGGCCATGCAATTGTAGAGAAGTTGAGAAAGGTTTACACTGATACGATCCAATATTGTAGATGTTTCTTGAAATTTCTTAACCCATGCAATGATGGCATTAAGTTCCAATAATGCTATATATCATATTATTGAATGTAGATGGCCACTAAGGATGCATAGTATTTGTAAAGCAATATGGGTTTTTTTAGAGATCATGTAATTTTTATGGATAGTATAATAATTATGTAAAAAATTTAGAAAATGGTAAATGCCAATGTATGTATTGAAATCCATGTAACCATGCTCATACAATGGTGAATGGGGGTCTAAAGGTAAAATAACCTTGTAATACATGTGGATGCCTAGTATTTGTAAAGCAATGTGGTTTTTTTTAGAGGTCTTGTAATTTTTATGGATACCATAATAGTTATGTAAAAATTTAGAAAATGGTAAATGCCAATGAATGTGTTGAAATCCATGTAACCATGCTCATACAATGGTGAATGGGGGTCTAAAGGTAAAATAACCTTGTAATACATGTGGACCAATTATGGGGCTTATAGTATGGTTTAGGAAATAGATGCAGTGAAAGTGTCAAATGGATGTTGTAGGTTATTGCAAATATATGAACCAAAAATATGCTTCAAATATTGCTCCCATGGAATGCTTACTCACTCTAATATTAGAATTGACATCTAGAAAGATGCTAAAAAATAAGAGAGGTAAAGAGGTAAAAAAATCATAGAAAGAACATTAATAAAAAGACGAAATAAAATATCTCTAAAAATATAAAAAAATAAAGACGACAGACTAAAGTTAAGTGACACCTGGAAACCCCTATTAAATAAAATAAAAAAGCAATAAACATAATAATAACTGAATATATAATAATAATAATAATAATAATTAAATAATAAATAATAATAATAATAATAATAAATAAATAAATAAATATAAATTAATTAATTAATTAATTAATAATAATAATAATAATAAATTTATTTTATTTGAAATTTAAATAATAAGTTATATATATATATATATATATATATATATATATATATATATATATATATATATATATAAACAATAATATAATAAAATTATAACTAAATAAATAAACAATAATAATATTTAATAAATATAATAAATACCTATCTAAATAAATAGGTATTTATTGATTTATTTTTTTATAATAAATAAGTAATAATAAGTTAATGAATTAATAGATAATAATAATAATAATAAAATAACATTAAATAAATAATAGATTTATTTTATTTGAAATTTTAATAATAAACTATATATAAATAAACAATAATATAATAAAATTATAACTAAATAAATAAATAACAATAATATATAATAAATATAATAAATGTCTATCTAAACAAATAGTTACTTATTAAAAATAATAAATTATATATATATAAATAAACAATAATATAATAAAATTATAAACAAATAAATAAACAATAATAATATTTAATAAATATAATAAATACCTATCTAAATAAATAGGTATTTATTAATTTATTTTATTATAATAAATAAATAATAATAAGTTAATAAATTAATAAATAATAATAATAAAAATAATATTAAATAAATAATAGATTTATTTTGTTTGAAATTTAAATAATAAAATATATATATATATATATATATAAACAATAATATAATAAAATTATAACTAAATACATATATAATAATAATATATAATAAATACCTATCTAAATAAATAGATACTTATTAAAAATAATAATAAATAAATAATAGATTTTCTTCATTTGAAATATAAATAATAAATTATATATATATATATATATAAAAACAATAATATAATAAAATTATAACCAAATAAATAAACAATAATAATATATAATAAATATAATAAATTCCTATCTAAATTAATAGGTATTTATTAAATTGTTTTTGTAATAAATAAATAAAAATAAATCAATAAATAATAATGATAATAATAATAATAAAAATATTAATAAATAGATAATAAATTTATTTTATTTGAAATTCAAATAATAAATTATATATATATATATAAATAAACAATTATATAACAAAATTATAACTAAATAAATAAATAATAATAAATATAATAAATACTTATCTAAATAAATAAATTAAATAAGTATTAACTAATTTACCATTTATAAGCCGGCTACTAATGAAGACAACAACAATGCTTTTCAAATAATTATTAATAAGCTCCGTAATTTTCACGCTCTCTCTTCTAAAAAACAAATCTCATTGCCGTGATGATGGACTCACTAAGCTCGTCTGAAACGTTGGTTTCAAAACTGTTCACAGGTTTTTCCTCAAAATAAAAAAGAAGAATTTTGTTTATATAAACCTTACGTACCATAAATCCCACTTTAAATTTTTTTTTCCTATTTTTATCTTTTGTTGCCTTTTTATAACATGTCTAATTGATACAATGAACTTTACTTAAACTTGTCTCCGTAAAATACATGTTCATCATATTCCAATTGTACATTTAATAAAAATAGGATACATTTGAATATACACTATAACCTTAGTTAATGTACTATAACCTTAGTTAGTTTTGAAATTAGAAGTACATCGATAAAAAGTGGAGTTTAAGCTTATTTTGATGGGGCTGGTGTATAATATTTTAATGTAAATTAAGCATATATTATATATAATTTTTTTTATGTATATATCATGAAAAAATTAAGTTTAGCTTATTTTGATGGGGCTGATGCATAATATTTTAATGTCAATTAAGTATATATTATATATCATTTTTTTTTATGTATATATCATGAAAAAATTAAGTTTTATGGTTAAAACATTTATTTGGCCTTATATATACTTTCTTTAGCATTCAAAAATACAATTTAAACAATGAAAAATAACACATTGTATTTTGCACTCTAAAAAAATTGTATGTGAAAATTTTTGATCCCTCTCGGCTCTTATTAGATCCATACTTAAAATAGATCTGTGATAATTATATTAAATTTGGAAATCTTTATAAATATTATTGAAACACAAATTCAAATTATGATTTTTTTTTAATTTTTTTTTTTAACTTACTCCACATTTTTTATATTATATTTGACATTTTTTAAAATAAAATATATATCTATCTATATATATATATATATATATATATTATAGTAAAATTATAATTAAAAAAATATTTTTTTTTTAAAAGTACTTTTATATAAACTTACTTAAAAACCGATATTTTATTATTATTTAACATCATGCCGTTTCGGCTTTCATTAGAAGCATTTTTATAACAATAAGAGACTTGTGATAGAATCTTTCTTAATATTCTAAATTTTTAATTAAAAATAATAAGAATGGGAATAAACTTTTTTAATCATTAAATATAATTAGAATCATTTTAGCTTTATGAATGTACCGATATTAAATATTAGCATTAATCTGTATATGTACTCTTAAGTAATGATTCTATTTATATATTAAGTATAATAATTTATCAATCAGATAAACATTAAGCTGTGGAAGTTGAATAATAATAATAATAGAGTCAAGAAGACTAAAAATTAAAATGTTAATTTTTTTATTAAAATATATATAAATAAATAAAAATAGTATACATCAAATTTTATATTAAAATTCGATGTACACGTACATGAATTTTATATCAAAATTCCTCGTATTCAGACATGAATTATATATGGAATATCAATGTATACATTGAAAAAGAATGGACCAATTCAAATTCCCATGTGACATTTGTGTAAATCCTTGATAAACAAGCGTCCCGAAGGCGCGTTCCCACTTTGTTCTCCAATTTCTATCATTTTAATATTCGGTTTTGTTAGGTGAAGAAAATCGCATACCGTTTTAGCTTTCCATGTAGAGTTCTATTTTCTCACGGCAATAAAACAATAATTTTAATTACTTAAAATATCGGAAGATTTATCCATTTTTTCACAATTCCCTGGTATATCAAATTTATCCTTAGATATACCGCTCAGGGATTCTCGTGTGTTTGGCAGTAATAGGATATAAAAAGAATTTATCGTTTTTTTTATTATTGTGGGGGATATGAGACTCCCTAGATATACCGTTCAGGGAATCTTGTGTGTTTAGTAGGGATATAACAAGACACCCTCGTGTTTTAAATTCCATTTTTGGTTGGGAAAAAGACAAAATAGAGGGACTAAAATTATTATCTTTGAAATTGAAGTTATAACATCTAGACAGCTACATAACCCTAGTATTAAGTCTTTGCATGATCCCAAGATTCGTAGGATGCGTAGGCGACACGCCTTTCAATAAAAATTCGAATAAAGTTCAAAGAACAAGTGGAACCCGTCATTTTACATTAATAAATATTACTTTTTATTACCATTGTGAATATCACTCCAAGGACGCAGCCATCTTAACGATCGTTGACTCTTTTGCCTAACGGCGTTAGTTTGCGTTTCGAATATCTGATTTCAATGGTTAGACAGTGGATGGAAGGAAGCGGGGTCAGGCTGACGGAGCGGCCTAGTGATTATACGCCGCTCGCGGCGCATCAGCCGGAGCGGGACCGCGGCTCCGTCAGTTTTCCGTACGGGAGTTGTATCCATTTCGCAAAAGGCGACCCCCTGTTCATCTTATAAGGACCGGCCCTATCATATACAGCTCCAGAAACCTCGCGTTTCGAACCTCGTTCGCTGATCTGGAATCCTTGTGCACGGTTTAGTTACGGAACGGTTTCTGTATTGTGCAATAGAGCTGAATTGAGAAAAAAAAAGATCCTGAACGGGTCAGCAATTTGAGATAAGTATCGTAGTTCCGAATTCCGATGCTGTGTGGTAAGCGGCGCCAAAGGTTTTCTTCAATGACTTTAAAGCTTTTCACCGTACAAGGCGTAACGTACCAGCGTTCGTACAGATGTACAGTACTCATGTAGGGTCCGGAGGTTGATATATTGTAATTCTCGACTCACTAGATTTATATGTGTGCATATGGAGTAACGGCAACCTCTGTTCTCTCGGTTTGGGCGAGAAATCAAAATATTTGGTTCAATTGTGGAGAAATCGGTTCAAGATCGCTTGAAATCGGTTCTTCACGCTGTATTTCGTCGAATTCCTGTTCATCGTACTCATGTCTGGCCCCAGGATTTATATATTTTAATTCTCAATTCACTGGAATTATCTGTGCAGATGGAGTAACTTGCAACCTCTGTTGTCCAGATTTGGGCGAGAAATCGAAATTTCTTGTTCATTTATCTACAATTCGGTTCAAGATCGCTTGAAATCGGTTCCTTACTCCGTATTTTGCCGAATTTCGTTTTCTAAATCGAGTATTTGTGTTTGAAGTCGACAAAATGACTGCCACGGTCCAGATGCTGCAGGTACCTTCTCAAGGTCTTGGCGCTCGACCTGATCATTCCTTGCTGGAGCACTCTCGCCAAGCTCTGGGGCGGATCGAATCAGAGTTATGCCAGAAATTGACGGCAATCAACTCTCTTTCGGTTCCACCGGGCATGGATGATGTTCAGTGGCAGTCTACGAGGGTATGTTACGCTTATTTTATGAATAGAGATAGTAGAAAGTTTGAAATACGATTAAATGTCTTGTCTAAACTGAAATTTTATGTGAGTGCAGGCAGCCATGGAGGCTCATGTCAAGAAAGAGGCCGAAAGGGAAAAGCTTCCCTACAAAGCCGTCACACAGCTCTCAGAAGTTTATCAAATCTATGACACTCTCTTGATCGATGAAAAAACCCTACCCGCGTTGTCCAAGGAAAACGCTTTAATACTCTCTGATGACCAGCAATCCCCGATTGAAGAAGCCAAAAAGAAAATTGAAGCGTTGTCGCAACTAGCCTCTCAGAAAAACGCCTTCCTGAAGCTGGATCTTAGCGGACTTCTCCTCGACAGAGTCCCGGATACACTACAGAATCTATCATCTACGCTTGTCAAGCTCGACCTTTCTAATAATTACTTAGAGGTATGATGTTTTCAAGAATGTTCTTTATTTGTATTCCAGGGACGAATCTTTCTGCAGAGATTGATGAAGATTTAATTGTCTACTGCAGAGCTTGCCTGAATCTGTGACGAGGCTGGTGAATCTTACTCATCTGGACCTTCATTCAAATCAGCTTAAAGTGCTGTCGGATTCTGTTGGGAATCTTGTGAAGCTTAAGGTCCTAAATGTTTCCGGGAATTTTCTTGATGTGCTTCCTGCTAGAATTGAAAATTGCCGGTAGGTTATTCAAAGAAGTACATAATTTTCTTTTTTGGTTTTCGTTATAGCCAAACCCTGCCTTCCATTATTCCTGATCGCTGACTGATATTAACTTTAAAATTCAGTGCTCTGGAAGAGATAATAGCCGATTTCAACCAACTCACGCGGTTGCCTGAGTCGTTGGGATTCGAACTGCTGAACATCCGGAAGCTCTCTGTTAGCTCTAACAAGCTCACGCATCTTCCATATTCTACTTCCCACATGATGTCTCTCCGGTTTCTGGATGTCCACATGAACAGGCTTGGAGGTCTGCCAGAAGATCTGGAGAACCTGATTAATCTGGAATACCTGGATATCAGCAGCAATTTTAACTATCTTGTGGCTCTGCCAGAATCCATAGGCGGTCTCACGTCTCTCATCGAGTTAAATATCAGTTACAATCAGATAACTGCGTTGCCGAATTCTATTGGGCGCCTGGAAAAGTTACAGCATCTGAAGGTGGAAGGGAATCCTCTGGTTATACCACCTCCCAAAGTGGTAGATCACAGTGTGAACGCCATTAAAGAATACATGGCAAACCGGCTGAATACCCCCGCTGCGGAGAACAAACGCGGAACGAAGAAGGGGCATCAATCGTGGCTGCGGAAAATGATATCTGGCAAATGGATGAAATTTGGAACGCCAAGCTCCGATGTTGGAAGAGCTTTGTCGTGGCAAGAATACCGACCTGGGACTGGCCAAGGCGACGGTACCTTTTCTTCGATTTCCACACCTCACCGGCGTTCGTTTCTCTCTCCTCTTAGCATATTCTCCCCACGACATTCATCGTCGCCTCTGCGCGCCTTTGCAACACCTCGCCGTACTCCGCACCACGTTTACTCGCCGCACCATTTATGATGACAGTACAGAAATTGAATTCGTTCGTTTTCATATCCAATGGGGAAGCTTGCAGTGCTGTATGTTATCTTTACTTCAGGAGCTTACCATTTCTGTAAATATATTAATAAGCATATCGTTAAAGATAGGTTTACTTTTAATCCTTTTACACTATCGCCGGAGAGTGATTTGGAGACATACCCCGGTAAAGTGGTAAAGTGGATTTGCATTAGGGTTATTTTCAATCTTTTTACACTTCCGCCGGAGAGTGGTTTGGGGACATACCCCGGTAAAGCGGATATGCATTGGCTAGAGAGTTAATCAAGTCAACTGACTGTCCGTTGGACCACAAAGTAGTATTTAAAGGTCTGACATTGATTAATTTTATCCTAATGCTGTGAAAGTTATCATGGTCCATTGAAAGGTTTAGTCCTTTCTGTTATATGTTTAGGTATATAATGTTTATATGTAATCATTATGAATTAGTTTTGTATTCACTTTTTGTTTAGTCAAATGCATTTTAAGTTTAAGTTTAATAAGACGCATTTTAAATTTTATTTTTATCTTCATGCTGTTAAAGTTATGATGGTCCACTGAAAAGTTTAGTCTTTTTGCTATAATGTTTTGGTATATAATATGTATGTAATGATTATGAATTGGTTTTGTATTAACTTTTTGTTTACTCGAATGTAATTTGCATTCGGCATAGGGTTAATTTTTTGTAAAACACATTTTAAATTAATTATAAAGTATGATATTGAAACATATGCTTTTTTTTCCGAAAAAAGTAGTGGAGCCATAGACAAGAAAGAATATGGTGACCTCATAATCTCTCATTGTCTCTAGTCATGTCGTTCTTCTTTCTTATTTGCATATTTCAATTTTATTATTGAAAATTAGTTGTATTCATAGATTTTTAGAAATATAAATTTAATTTAATTTTAAAATATTTTAAATTTAGCTTTCAAAATTTTTGTTTTATCATATTTTATGGGTTTAGTTGTTGGCTTTGGGCAGGCATATACGTGAAAGAATATATTCTATTTTGATTAGATTTTGGATTTTGTTGCGTGTAATGTGGAGGGATAAAAAGAGTGAAAGACCGGTGCTTGAGAACATATATTGAAAAGTTAGAATGGAATAAAACAGATTTTAAGTTGAAAATAGGCTTTTTAGTTATTATAGAAAATTAATTGTATTTATAGATAGCTTAAAAGTCTAAATATAATTTGCTTTTAAAATATTTTAAATTTAGTTTTTAGAAACTTTATTTTTACATATTTTATAGCCGTTTTGGTGTTGGTTTTGATTCGTTATACACGTTAAAATATTTTATTTTCATCGTATTTTGCCTTTTTTGGTTCGTAGATGTGGAGGGATAAGAAGAGTGTGAGAGTATTAAATTCAGTTTTTAGAAACTTTATGTTTACATATTTTATAGCCGTTCTGGCGTTGGTATTGACTAGTTATACAGGTTAAAATATTTTTTTCCCTATCAGATTTTGTCTTTTTGTTGTTCGTAGATGTGGAGGGATAAGAAGAGTGTGAGAGTAATGAGTAAGGTTATTATGTTGAAAAATTATATTGGAGTAAAATATATTTTTAATTATGTTTATAGATATATTTATTTTGGAATAGAGTTTTTATAATTTTGATTTAATTATTAATAATTATTAAGTGGATAGTGGATATTGTAAAATTTTTATAATATTTAGTGTCATACATTGCTAGATATATATATGGCAGCAATAGAATATGAATGATAAGCATGAGAGTGCATCTATTACTGACATGATATATATTTATAATACATAGGAGCGACACTTGGTTTCATATTCCAAGTGGTCCCTTGGACTCCCTTTGGTTGTTCAGCTTCCACACCAACCCTTAAACGATTAGGTATCCAACATTCCCCCCCTTAATCTGAAGGGTTATGTATGAGTCCAAGAAGAGAGTTGTAATACAAAATGTGCAAAAATGCATGGCAACACTAGGCTGAATGTGCTTTCTGAAATGTTGGTATAAAAGGAGGTGGTTTAACAATGACCACCAACACTGGAATGCTTAGTGCAGTTCCCAAAACTCTTCCAAGTTTGGTAAGAAGTTGAGGTCTTCTGCTAGAGGAAGTGCTCCTGATGTTTTGAAGAGGGAAACCTTCAACCATGAAAGGGAGGTCTCACCACCAACTCTGGAATGCTTAATGCAATTCCTGGAACTCTTCCAAAACTGGCAAGAAGTTGAAGTCTTCTACTAGAGGAAGTGTCCTCAATTCTTTGAAGAGGCATCACCAATTGAAAGCATGCTCAGGGGCATCTTTGTCTCTGGCTACAACTCTGAATTTGGTATGGAAGATTGTGGCTCAGGCTCGCTTGATGTGGCTTTAAAGCTTGTAGATGACCATCATTTCCCCCCCTTTCAGATACAAGGTGGGATGATGGAGAAAACTCAACTTCCAGACTGTTCAATACTCTAGAACAAGTTCTGACATATGACTGAAATATCTTCTTGGTTGTTGAAGCTCATTGCCAAGAAGCGATCCATCCAAGATGAACCTATTTTCTTGCGGGAAGCTTGTTTTTGAAACATGTGTGTGAAGAATGAGTGGTTTTATGACAGTTCTTATATGAACGAAGATCAAAACAATGATCTTTCACATGGCCAACTCTGTCACAATGTTGGCATTTAACAATCTGTTATGGCAGCTGTGGAAGAGGACTAGAATCTGAAATAGCTAAAGGTGAACTGTCATGAGAAGCAGGTGAAGATGAATTGTCCTAAAGAAATTAGATTAGCTTGGAAAAGTCTGGAATATGAAAGGATGCATCCTTATCATATCCAAGACCTATTTTGTGCTTGTTGTGGACAAGCACTTCCCAAGGTCTGATGATGGGCTTGGGAAGCATATGCTGAATTTTTTCTTCTGCATGCAACTCTGCTCTTGAGATGGGTACTGAATTTGAATCAATATTAATCTCATTGATATGATTACTTTCTAGCAGATGATGGGAGCTTGTCTCAATTTTCTGAACAAAAACAGATTCAAAATGGCAACTCTTCTGTTTTAATTCTTCTTGCTGAAGCTGAGATTCTAGTTGCAAAAAATCCAACTTTTCTTGTGCATTTTGCAGACAGGTTTGAATGTCTAAAAGAGAGGCTTTGCTAATTTTAATTGTGTTGTCAGTGGTGGACCTGATTAGAGTTTTTAGTAACTCTAATAAGCCATGAATTTTCACCATTATTCAACCAACTCAAGACCTCAAAAAATGACCAGAAATGTACTTGTAAGGGTAGATAGCTAGCAACTTATAATTTTTTATAATGTTGCTACACAAACTTCTACAATGAATTGGTTAGATATTCATATAAGGAGCAAGAACTATGGCATTCGATAGCTCTGACCACACGAATGCATAGGCAATTTGGAAGACAACATTTAATTAACCCAACACCATAGTCTTCAACGCACAATTTTAATTGAATTCACCATTCCAAACTTTTATATTCCTTTGACCAGTGTACATAACCATATGACTCATGCATACAATGTAGAGGGACTGAACTTCAATGCACGTCAAATGCAAATTACTTGCAAGAATTAGAGGTGTTACCTATAGAGATGAACTGAATAACTTATACCATGACCATGCCAACCTTACGTAGCTACATTGTAGACGTCTTCTATTATCTCTTCAATCAACGTTGTATTTATAGTACAATCCTTTTTTTTTCTCCAGCATCTTTCTCTGGAACTACAAGTGACAGTGCAGCTCCACTCCAACTATTTGGAGAATGAACAACTTAGAAAGTTTTGACTGTTGGAAAGGGCATAAGTAGTCTTCAAGAAGTATTCAAACGTGTGGCGTAAATTTGCATTGATATCTCTATGTTTAACAGTTTGGCTTCCGTCTGCAACAAACCCTTGGTTTCCATCCGCTAAGAGAAAAATCATGGTAAGCACGGTTGCAGACTCGATTTCAGACTCTCTCTCACTTCACTATCATTATGAATGAAGAAATTCATGCATTTTTTCTAGATGGAATTGGTACTTTCCCAAAGCATTCCCTGTGACAATTCGAAAAGATCATCCACCCAAACTTTGCAATATTTTATCTCATTTGTGTATGTTAATGTTCGGCACTGCAGCAATAGAAAGGTAGAATCAGTGTTGATTGGGATGAAGAACAAGGTGCCCAACCATAAACTCCAATGACATTATCTATGGATGTACAAGTTTGGGGTCCTCTTCATGGCCGTCGTTTTTGTGTTTTTCATGTTCAAGCTAGAAGTAGGATAATAAGGACGCCCAACCAGAAAGGAACAACAACAGGTAGGGAGGTGAAGAAGGAGTCGCCAAAGGAGAAGCCTGTGAGCAAGTTTAAGGATTTGTTGTTGCACAACGTAAAACCCTTGGATTCTGATGCCAAAGAATTGGCACTACACCCAAAGCCACGAAGATTTCTGGCTAAATCAGAATGTAAATAATGATAAAAACGAACTAGAGGTATCATAAATTATAGTTTGATATACAGTCAATCATATCAGTTACAAATATGTGGTATGTAGTCCAATAAAAACATAGATTGATCTTAGATCACACACATAGGTGGAGAGAATAGACTAGGAAGCATAAATTAAAATGTGCAGGTTTCAGAATATAAATAAACGCTTAAAATTATTCAATGTGGCAGAACTACAAGACCTAAGAATGACAGTTTCGAAGAGTTGGAAAATGGCAAACCAACATATATGTAAAATTAGGCTCATAGTAAGTATTCAAGGCAGGAATATGCCTACAACTTTGATACCATGTTAGACACATACATGGCAACAACAAAATATGAATGATAAGCATGAGAGTGTATCTATTATTGACATGATATACATTTATAATACATAGGAGTGACCCTTGGTTTCATATTCCAAGTGGTCCCTTAGAATTCCTTTGGCTGTTCAAATTCCACACCAACCCTTAGAGGATTAGGTGTGCAAGATACACAAATTAAAGGTTAAGAGTAATTAAAAAAACTATCATATGAATAAGTGTGATGAAGTGAGTTATGGTTCTTTTGGGAATGTGTTATTGATAAGCCATGGTATTGTAATAAAGCCTCTTTACAAATTAAAAGTTTGCATGGTAAAATGTGGATAAATCTCCATGGTTAAGAACCTTGTTCCATGATTTTTTTCTCTACAGTGGCAAAACCTATTATAACTCCTTTGTCAAACCAACAATGGGAACAACCATTATTGGTTGTTATCTACAAATGCAGGCTGAATCATCATTGTTATTCAAACAAAACCACACCGCTTGGAATTACTTGATGGTGATTCGCAATGGGGTAGACTTTCACCTTTCACTCCTTCCAAACCCTCCACAAAGGGATCGCCTTGTTGCAAAGCTACTTAACATGTTTAGTGGATTTTCACTCCCTCGAGAGGCAAGGATGAGAATTAGCCCACATATAGGCATGGAAATTAGAGTTCCTCCTCCTCGATCATTGGTAGTTTGATTAAGACAATCCATAGGTAAAATTTTTATCATTGGTAGAAAAGGGTTCATATACAAAAGGGATGTGAGCCTCCACAAGATAAGATATATAACAAGAGATCTTATCAAATTGTTGCCCGAGGAAGCACTTATGTGACAAAGGAGTGATATGGTGGACAATTTCATTGAGATCCTCTGATGACTCCCAACGATAACTGTAAAACCTTTGAAAAGTGTAAATTTTTGAAGCTCAACACCCTTTAAGGTACAAGTTAACTTTGATATCCCCTTATTTAAAGGACAAATTGATGCAAAAGATTTAGATAAATGGTTGAATATGCTAAAGGGTTATTACATAGTCTAAAATTTTTCTAACAATAAGAAAGTCACTATCGCACTCCTAAAAGCCCTTCCCCATTTCAAATATTGGTGGGAAGGTAACTGGGAGAGACTCAATGAAGACAAGATTGGGGTATATGATGTATGCCCCACTTCGACCCTTGATACCCTCAAGGAGGAATTATACCCTATAGGATATTATGAAGAACGATACATGAGATGGATAACTCTGCAACACAAAAGATACCAGAAAGTGTTGAGATTGCAACAAGATGATGGAGCTTAGTGAAAAGAGTCGCCTTCACTAAGTGGGCCCGCAGGCTATTTTTGGCGCAAGTCTATTTTTAGACATATGGATCATGTCTATGGATTGCAAGTTGGTGTTTATGGATGATTGATCAAGTTGGGAAAAAATAGATGGACTTCTATTTTTGATGAAAGTGTGAGTGATCACAGTGTGAGTGATCAAAGTCTATTTTTAGACTGGCTGTCAAATATAGAAAAGTCAACTATTATTATCTCACAATAATATTTGGACTATAAACTTAATCTTATTCTCTTGGAGCACTTCAGTTTGAGCTACAGAGGTGGCACATGCAGCTATCAGAAGGAAATACGCTTTTCTTATGAGTCAGTTGAGTTGTTGCATGCATGACTTCAGTTAGAACTCAATCAGTTGAGTTTGGTGGAGTTGATTGTGGAGTTGATGGAGTTGTGTTCAGTTTAGCTTTGTTAAACTGGTTGTATTTAGTCTAACTGGCAAATAGACTAGAGATGAGTTGGGTGAATTAGTTATTAATTAATTCACAAGTTATTAACTCATAATACAACTAATGAATACATCAGTTAACTCAGTTGCATGTCAGTGCACGTTCAGTTCAACAGGGACAGGTGGTAGAGAATCAGATTGCTATCAGTTGTGACTATAGTTGTGCATCAGATCTTGCACAATCAAGGGATTGAGTATGCCAATGAGTTTTCTCACGTATTTGCCCACATTATAGCTTGTGCTCACGTCCAACAAAGTGTGAGTGACTATTTTGCAGGTGAAAAACGAGTTTGGTGAGCCATTCTCATCAGTTCTTGAGCAGGTATTGAGCAGTGGAGGCAGGCAAGCAGTGGAAGAGATTTGGAGATCAGATCTGAGCTGTATTGTGTGTAACAGAGGTGGAGATACTTGTGAGAAGTATTATGCTCTGTAATATTACATGACCCAATCATTAATATATAGATAGTTGGGGTTTTTAGCGAGATGCTTTCCCCGGGATACATACTGTGTTAATGTGTGAATGCTCTTGATGTTTTATTGTTATTGATGTTGCTATATTAATGATCAACGTAGAGGAGCTTATGTATTGTGTATGTATTCTGCAATAGTACATGATCAGGATAATCTCTGTTGAATATGTGTTAAATTATTCAAAATTTCTACATGGTATCAGAGCTGTTGATCATCAGATCTACTATTTAGGAAGTGTTTACATTCTATTTCTTCAGGCAGAGTCTGTAATCGGGCCAGGTAGCCTCTGGATTCATCCTTCCTTTGGAAGGTGAGATATCCCGTGAATACCCATACAGTAAATCTCTGTACGAGAAATATTGTGTTCTCACGAATCTTAGATCCGAGGCGGTTGAGTTGGTTGCTGGTGGAATTCGAATTTGCAGCAGTGTTTTCTTGGTGACAACGCAGCAATGTCTTTCAACGGATTGCGATTGGAGTATGCTCTTGAGGGCAGCTCAAACTATATTGCATGGAAGGACAGGATGGAGGCAGTATTGGATGATAACGGGCTGAAGGAGTTCATAGATACAGATATCCCAAAGCCTACTGATGCTGCTGAGGCGAAAGTTTGGCAAAAGAAGACCGCAAAATGTCGAAGGATTCTGTTGGAGGGCGTGAAGGATCACATTGTGTCCAGCCTCCATGGAAAGGCTACTTCATATTTGATGTGGAAATCATTAACAGAATTATTCCAAAGCAAGAGCGATCAGAGGAAGCTGGCGCTCAAAGATAAACTCAGAAACATCAAATGCGAGAAGGGTGACAGTATTCCCAAGTATCTCACGAAGTTCACTCAGTGTCGAGATGAGCTGGGAAGTGTGGGGGTTACTGTCGATGATGAGGACTTGGTGAGCTTGGCTCTCCTTGGTCTTCCGAAGAGTTGGCATTCCTATCAGGACTCTGTCAATGGTCGGGAGAAGTTGCCAGGGTGGGAAAGACTATGGTCAGATCTTGTGCAGGAGGAGATCAGGCGGAGTACCAGGGACAGATCTTCGTCAAAGGGAGCTGATGAAGAGAATTGTGATTTGGCTGCCAAAGCAAAGAAAGGGAAGAGCAAGAAAGCTTCTCAGTCTGGTGTGAAAGGCAAGAAGCATGATATGTCCAAGGTGAAGTGTTTTCACTGTCACCAGCACGGACACTATGCCACAAATTGTCCGCAGAAGAAGAAGAACAAGCAAGCTGTTGGATCTGCAGGGGGAGAGGCCTTAGCTTCTCAGTTTGAGCTTGATTTTTCATTGATCGCATGCTTGGTTTCAAGTGTGATGGGATCAGTGTGGTTCTTGGACAGTGGTGCGTCTTTTCACATGATGGGAGATAGAGATTTGTTCTCTGATATGGAGGACAAAGATCTTGGAGTGCACATCGAGATGGCCGATGATGGTAGATACAGTGCGACCGGTATCGGTACCATTTCCTTTGAGAGGGAGTCTAGTAAACCCTTTGTATTGAAGGAAGTCATGCATGTTCCAGGATTGAAGAAGAATCTCATCTCAGTGGCGATGTTAGAAGACAAGGGGTATGATGTTGTGTTCAGCGAGGGAAAGGCCTTCCTGCGCAGCAAGACAACTGGTGAGACCCGGAAGATAGGGGTTCGAGTGAGGAACCTTTATCAGTTGCATGTAGATGGATGCGCAACAATGGCAGGCAAGGCAGGAGGATTGGTGAGCCGGGATGATGGCGAGTTGTGGCACAGGAGATTGGGTCACCTTCACCATGGAGCCTTGAAGATACTGCAACAGATCACTACAGGGCTTCCTAAAGGCACACTTGCGCAGTCAGATCAGTGCAAGGGGTGTACTTTGGGGAAGTTTGTGAAAGCCACCTTTCACGAGAAGGATAGTTGCGCCACGACGATCCTTGAGAGAATTCACACAGACGTGTGTGGACCTTTCTCAGTTGCTTCGACAGCTAAACACAGGTATTATGTGATTTTTGTTGATGATTTCTCTCGTAAGTGCTGGATCTTCTTCATGCAGAAGAAGAGCGAGACATATTCAAAGTTCTGTGAATTCAAAGCACTGGTCGAGAAGGAGTCGGGGAAGAAGGTGAAGGCTCTTAGGAGCGATAATGGTGGTGAATACATCTCAGACGAGTTCAAGGATTTCTGCAAGACAGAAGGGATTCGTAGAGAGCTCATAGCTCCCCATAACCCACAGCAGAACGGGGTAGTTGAGCGGAAGAACAGAACGATTGTGGGTGCTGCACGGGCAATGTTGCATGATCAAGACCTACCCCTTCACTTGTGGGCAGAAGCATGCAATACAGCAGTTTATGTGCAGAACCATTGTCCTCATAGGATACTTGGCATGAGTACACCTGAGGAGACTTATTCTGGTAAGAAGCCTGATCTTTCTCATTTGAGGATTTTTGGTGCTAACGTTTACATGCATGTGACGAAGGATGCCAGGAAGAAGTTGGAGCCGATCGCAGAGGTTGGGATATTTGTGGGGTACACTGATACGCCCCACAACTATCATGTGTATTTTCCAAACAGTGGTAAAACTGTTGTGCGACGGGATATAAAATTTCAGGAGGAGAAAGCCATGAAGTGTTCGCTTGAGAGGGAGCTACACTTGCATGCGGATGAGGAGCTATTAGTTCCTAAGGATGAGCTTCAGGACGTGGATCAGCCACAGGACGAGGTTCATGGAGTGGAAGAGACCACTCATGCAGCGCCAACCATCAGAGGGCAAAAGCGCTTGACAGAAGCTGAGCGACTGGCTCAAGATGCAGATAAAGTTGTAGGACCACCTACAGCCCAACGCAGGCAGAGACAGTCACCTGATCGGTACACTGGATACATGGCTCTTATGAGCAAGTGTGTTGTGACTGAGCCATCCTCTTTCGAGGAAGCTGTGGAGGATCCCGCATGGGTAGACGCCATGGTGGAAGAGTATGATTCTATTGTCAGAAACAGTGCATGGGAGATTATTCCTAGACCGGAAGGGAAATCAGTGGTGGGTTCGAGATGGATCTACAAAGTTAAGCAGGCAGCTGACGGGAGTGTGGAGAAGTACAAGGCAATATTTGTTGCCCGAGGCTTTTCACAGATTGAGGGGATCGATTATGAGGAGACCTTTGCACCTGTCGCAAGGTATTCTTCCATACGGACGATTCTTGCTCTCTCAGCGCAGATGGGATGGCACATTCATCAGATGGATGTGAAGACTGTGTTCCTCAACGGAGTCATTGAGGAGGAGGTGTACATTGAGCAACCCGAAGGCTTTGAAGTCTTCAGCAGCGAGTCGCATGTGTGCAGGCTCAAGAGAGTGCTGTATGGGTTGAAGCAAGCACCACGTGCTTGGTACACATGGATAGACAGCTATTTCACAGGACTTGGATTCTCCAAGAGTGAGGCGGATTCGAACCTATACCAGATTGTGGTGGAGGGTAAGTTGCTTATCATTGTACTGTATGTTGATGATTTGATTCTAACGGGTGATGAGCTGTTGATACTGTCATGCAAGAAGGATCTTGCTACAGAGTTTGAGATGAAGGATTTGGGCCTCCTTCACTATTTCTTGGGATTGGAAATATGGCAGCGCAGTGGTGGACTGTTTGTTTCTCAGGGCAAGTATGCTCGGGAGATACTGGAGAAGTTCAACATGCATGGCTGCAAGCCTGTTGATACTCCTCTTCCTGGAGGTTGGAGGAAGGAGGATGCCACTTCGGGAGAAGAAGTGGATGCCACTGTTTATCGACAGTTGGTGGGGTCGTTGATGTATTTGGTCAATACACGACCTGATATATGCTATGCAGTTAACCAGCTTTCACAAGCTATGGTTAAGCCTACCAAGCTCTTCTGGAAGGCGGGCAAGCATGTATTGCGCTACTTGAGAGGCACATCGGGATATGGTTTGTGGTACAGACAGGAGGATGAGGTGAAGCTATGTGGCTTCACGGATGCAGATTGAGCAGGGAGCCCAATAGACAGAAAGAGCACATCAGGAGGGGTCTTCAGTATTGGATCGACAGCAGTTTCTTGGTACAGCAGGAAACAGAGATCCGTGGCACTCAGTTCAACGGAGGCCGAGTATATGGCAGCAAGTTTGGCTGCATGTGAGGCTATATGGATGAGGAAGATCCTAGTTGGTTTGTTCGGTTCTCATTTGGATCCTACTGTGATTTACTGTGATAACCAGAGTTGCATTAAACTCTCGGCTAATCCTGTATTTCATGATAGATCTAAACATATTGACATCAGGTACCATCATATCAGAGATTGTGTGCAGTGGAGGATCATGTTACTTTCGGACATTCCAACGGAGGATCAGGATGCTGATATTCTAACGAAGGCTCTCACCAGGAGCAAATTTGAGTACCACCGAGGCAGGATAGGGGTTGCTGATAATCCATATCTTGTCGAGAGGGAGTGTTGAGATTGCAACAAGATGATGGAGCTTAGTGAAAAGAGTCACCTTCACTAAGTGGGCCCGCAGGCTATTTTTGGCGCAAGTCTATTTTTAGACTATGTCTATTTTTAGACATATGGATCATGTCTATGGATTGCAGGTTGCTATTTATGGATGATTGATCAAGTTGGGAAAAAATAGATGGACTTCTATTTTTGATGAAAGTGTGAGTGATCACAGTGTGAGTGATCAAAGTCTATTTTTAGACTGGCTGTCAAAAATAGAAAAGTCAAATATTATTATCTCACAATAATATTTGGACTATAAACTTAATCTTATTCTCTTGGAGCACTTCAGTTTGAGCTACAGAGGTGGCACATGCAGCTGTCAGAAGGAAATACGCTTTTCTTATGAGTCAGTTGAGTTGTTGCATGCATGACTTCAGTTAGAACTCAATCAGTTGAGTTTGGTGGAGTTGATGGAGTTGTGTTCAGTTTAGCTTTGTTAAACTGGTTGTATTTAGTCTAACTGGCAAATAGACTAGAGATGAGTTGGGTGAATTAGTTATTAATTAATTCACAAGTTATTAACTCATAATACAACTAATGAATACATCAGTTAAGTCAGTTGCATGTCAGTGCATGTTCAGTTCAACAGGGACAAGTGGTAGAGAATCAGATTGCTATCAGTTGTGACTATAGTTGTGCACCAGATCTTGCACAATCAAGGGATTGAGTATGCCAATGAGTTTGCTCACGTATTTGCCCACATTATAGCTTATGCTCACGTCCAACAAAGTGTGAGTGACTATTTTGCAGGTGAAAAACGAGTTTGGTGAGCCATTCTCATCAGTTCTTGAGCAGGTATTGAGCAGTGGAGGCAGGCAAGCAGTGGAAGAGATTTGGAGATCAGATCTGAGCTGTATTGTGTGTAACAGAGGTGGAGATACTTGTGAGAAGTATTATGCTGTGTAATGTTACATGACTCAATCATTAATATACAGATAATTGGGGTTTTTAGCGAGATGCTTTCCCCGGGATACATACTGTGTTAATGTGTGAGTGCTCTTGATGTTTTATTATTATTGATGCTGCTATATTGATGATCAACGTAGAGGAGCTTATGTATTGTGTATGTATTCTGCAATAGTACATGATCAGGATAATCTCTGTTGAATATGTGTTAAATTATTCAAAATTTCTACAGAAAGTGCTAGAATGCATGAATCCTTTCCATACCTTGCGCTAAAGATGGGTATCGAAAAATATGAGTGACACCTAATTTTAAAATACCATAGTGGTCTACATGGATACATATAAATAGAGATGGATTGTTGGATAACTCCTCACTAGGAGCCACTTATGATTATGTTATCAAACTAGAGTAGAAATTGAAGCAAGAAAATAAGTGAGAGCTAGGAAAGGGCTACCCTAACTCATGGAACAAAGGACAAAGTAAAAACAACCAACCCTGGTCGCAGGTTAGAAAGGATAATGGAGAGTCAAAGGAAGACACTAGGAAGTGGTGTAGGCTCCACAAAAATCCCTCACACAACAAAAATAAATGCCACTTGAAGAAATCATTGTTGGTGGAGCTTAAAGAGAAAGAAACATACTCTAGCTCAGATCCTGATTTAAACCGATTTAAAGAAAGTTGATCATCGATGTATAACCCAATATTACCATTGTAAATGTGAATATCTATCCAAAAGATTTATAAGATCCTGAGGAGGGGGGGCACCTCTTCAATTAATAGTTGTGGATGTAGGGGACATTGCTACATGTAATTGTTGACAATGGGAGACAAAATAACCTAATCTTAGTCAAGGTCATCAAGAGTTTTAAGTTTCCAATAGTGCCACACCCCTAACCATACACCATTAGTTGGTTGAGCCATGGATGAGACATCCATGTTAGCTAATAGTTTCATTTTTCCTAGAATGTCAATCCCTTAACAAATGAAGTGCTATGTGATGTTGCACCACTCAAAGTTTGTGATGTTATTCTAAGACAACCTTATATGTGGAAAAATTATGTTGTTTATGAGTCTTGACCCTGTAGTGTCATTATTACTCTAGGGGATTAGCTCTACAAGATACTAAAGATAGTTTTGACTATCGTGATTTCATTGATCATAATAAAATATTGCAAGAAGGTAGTTTCTCATACTTCCAAGTTTTTCCTCTCCATGATTTGGTTAGACGTTGAACAATGGGTCACTACAACCACCACAACTTCAGTACATTCTCTCTCTACATAACATAAGTAGGTGCACAAGCTTGCATAAGGGTCTAGAGATATATTCACCTAACCTACAAAGGCACATCTACACTTCCATGTCACACATCCACTTACACGGGATGGCTACAACAAATCTCTTTACAACTCTGTTAGCTCTTTTCAAAGATGCTCATGGTTCCAACAAACAATCTCCATGGATGCGACTATTTTTACTACCTTTTCACCAAAAATTCCTTCCATTCTCATGTCGAAGCAGATCAAACAACTCAGTTTGTTGAATGATTCTAGCACTTCCAATAAGAGTATCATGATGTCCTATAAAAAGCTAATGCCAAGAACAAAAAATGGTATGACCAACATTAGGTTCCATGTAAGTTTCAAGCTACAACTGATAAGATATTGAAGACCAAGATAAAGGGTACTTACAAACCAAACATCTAATTGTAATGAGTGGTCAAAGTAAGGAAGCTTCTTGACCAAGATAAGTGGTTCACTAGGAACCAAATTTAGCAGAAATTTCCCCATCTGTTCAGGGAAATTGACGCAATGGCAACCATTGTTTCCTAAGGGGGAAGGATTGATGTTTTTAATTTTAATTATCTTAGATTGTTACATGAATTATCGATCAAGATCAGTAGACTGACGAGTGTAAGTTCACTATATGTTCCAGAAGCCTTTAGTTATTCAAATTGAAATGTATATATTGAATTAATTATTGAGATTAATTCTATGAAATATGAACCCACTCTTATGAAAATGATATCTAAATAAAACTCAAAAATAAAACAACTAAACTATTTGTTTATAGAATCAACCTCACGCTAAAAAATAAACTTAATTCTTGAAACTCTTGAAACTCTATTGCATGTCTATCATTTTGTTTTATAAGGAAAATTGAATCTACACAACACACTCTTGCATGAATAAATTAAAGCCTTGCTTGAAAAGAATCACACTCTCTTAAATTTATAAATCAACCATGAATGCAAATTGTAAATAAAACTTTGTTTTACAAAATTGAATCCTAATTTAAGTACATAATTCTATCAATTATCACTACTGCTAAATTCAATCCTATATTCTTTTGAAATGAGTAATGAATCATCAATCAAGTTCTGCTATGTAATATGAGATCAGTGAAAGGAAAAAATGTTCTAACAGATGCATCTACTTATCAATAGCAATGAAATGAATTGAGTTATATGAAAATCTAATGAAGAACACAACTGATAAATTGAAAACAAAACCTTACTACTTGCAGGGGCCCTCCACAAGTAGATGGTTGTGAATCAAGATCAACACTTAGCCACACATTTGAATTGAAAAGTCTTCCTTTATAATTAAAAACAGAGTTTTAGCAATTCACTGTATGCTTTAGAAAATTAACCTCCCCTCTTTGTTTCAATGGAGTGTTTATATAGGGGTTACAATGTAACTTCATGGAGATTCATATGGCTAAAGATCAGAACTGAATGGACACCTAGTTGCCACGAATTTGATGAAGCACAGTCCATTCCAACCTCTATTTGCTTGACTGGGTGTTTATTGACACATGGGTGCAATTTTTTCTCTCGCAACCTGCAAAATAGGGATCTAGACAAATTAGGGAAAACTGCTTATAAGGAATTTAATTTGGTTCGTTCTAAACAAAACCCATGTTTTTTTTTGCAAGATTCACTTTCATTTGCTCCGAAAATGCATTTGAAGTTGATTGGTCAAAACTGCAACGTTTTTCCCTTGATCTTTTGCTGGAGGTCCACATGTGCGAGCTAGGTGGAATTTGACCAATAAAAATCCATATTGGAGCTTCTAGAAACCAAGTCCAAGTGTCAGATTTCCTTCTAGAGTGGTGCTACTATCTCAACCATGGAGATAGCTATGGAAACTTGACAAAACTGCACCAACTTGAACTTCTTAAATTGTGATTAGTAAAACCATTCAAAATTCTTCTTAATTAATAAAAATAATGGAAATAATAATAATAAACCACGTAAACATCTATGCAGGAATTTGGTGTGTTTTATGGAGGAATATGTTTAAAAATGCTAACAATGGATGAATGGAATGATGTAAAATGGATAGTTCGGTTAATGGAATTATGACAATTTGGAGGCCCAACATTCCCCCACACTTGGGATTTTGCATGTTCTTATGAAAATTTACTAAGAATTTTGAAAACTTTGCAAGTTTTCCAAAATTAATGGTATGGCATCATCTATTAAGATTGACTCATGTTTTGTTCTCTCATGCCTTAAATCAAGTCCCTTCTCTTTTGGATACTTCAAAAGATATGGAATTTATCTAACCATGAAGTTTTCTCCATGAATCACTATCTTGGAACCATTGCTAGGCTCAACACAAGTCCTGTAAATCCTTCTTAAAACCATTGTTGGAATGATTTATTTATTTCCATTGATTCCATATCTCCTTTTTAACTTATTTATACTTGAATCCTATAATAACAACATGATGCCTTTATGTTCTACCTGCCCAACTATTCCTTTATGAACTCTAAATTGTTTGGGCATTCTCCTTGTGGTAAAACTTATCAACAACAACAACTTTTACACCCTGATTTTCATGTCATATGCTCATCAAAATTTCTCATGGAATAGGATTCTTTTATGAGAACATGAAATTTTACTGCATAAAATAGATAAATCTACTTGAAAAAACAAATCTATACTCATGGAGCATCTTAGTAGAAAATAAGCCTATGCACATAGTTGGAAATGATGATAAACTAAAGCCTGTAATATTTGTTTTCTGTTGCATCTATGCATATTGGTTTAAAATAAAATTCAGTCATCAACTTGTGTAAAACATATTTATGTCTTCCTCAAAAGAATTGATCCACTAGTCAAAACAATCATTTGCACCAACCAAGCTTATTTTAGCAGTCTAAAAAAGTGTGTAATGATGTTCATGTGCATTATGTTGTCCAATTAATGTAATCAAGTTGCCCCAAATAAATGACTTATCGGAATAATAAGTGTAGTGAGGTTCTTACCATTTATGGTATCAAAGAATAATTGTACCCCTTCATATTTGAGCATAAATAGTTGCAAGGACATGTGAGTAAATAATTGCTACAACCCTTCCTTTATAGCCTTTCCCCCACTTTACTTCTTTGTTGTCATCAACAATCTGTTATTTCAAAGGTGTCGAAGGTTCCACATGTGCTTGGTGCTTTATGAGTTGGACTGCTTGCCAATATGGATTCATTCAATTTGCACAATAGAAAAAAGACAAAGTTTATACTAGGGAATGGTGAGAGTTTTAACATTTTGACCATAAAAAGATCTCATGGAGAGAAAGGCACTTCTAATGAGGAATGAATCATAGCATGTGGGATTGGTTTTTAAAGTGTATGAAAAAGCATAATGGAAGAGATTGGGACTACATGTTTACAATAGCTTTCTCATCAAAATTTCTAGAATTTTTAATAAATTAAAAAGTTTAAAGCTAGATTTACCTCAAGTTTACCTCTTGGATCAAGTACTCTACTGCATGATGCTGCCCTGTTTCACCCTTCACGCTACCCAATGTTGCCACGAACTCAATTTAAGGCCAAATTAAGTGCTTCAAAAGGGGAATGGTGTAATTTTACCTTTTTTACCGCCACATGCTTTCAAAATTCCATTTTGATGAAGAAAATGTGCTACTGTGCAAAAATACCGAAATCTAGCCTAATCTATAATAGGCTCTAATGCCTCCTTCCTTCTCCTATTGTGTCATATTTGTACATCCTTCAATCCTGTCCCAAGTTATTCTTAAGGGGGGATGTTAGGGTATTCCGACACATAGGAAATAGTTAAGTGTAACTTGGTCTAGTATAGAGTTAGGTAAAGTGTGTTTCTTTACTATGTAATTTTGTAACTTACAATCTGACAATTACGATATGTTCTAGACATGAAATGATCCGACGGTTCATTCTCTCCTCGGTATTACCGACACTTGATCTATGGCTTAACACCTGATTGGTCCATGATCTCTATTTAAAGAGCAAGGAGGGTCATTTGTAAGGTGACTATTCATGAGAGAATCTTATGTAAATTTTCATTCTTTTATTAATAAATTTCCTAAAGTGGTCGTGTTGGCTCAGGCCATGGATTGTTTCCCTCTTGAGGGTTTTAACCATGTCAAGAATACTGATGTATTGATATGTGATCTATTTTGAGCAGTGTCCTTTGGTGTTCTATCTGAGGAACTTACCTTGTAAATTCCTACATGGTATCATAGCTATTTGAGGGCTACATCCATTGGTCATCCAAATCCAAAGCTGTTACAACTGCATCTGACTATAATGTCCTAGATCTACTATTTCTTATTGCTTTCGGGCTAAGAAGACTACTCTATTGTGTTAGAAGCATCTGTTCCATTGAGGAACCCCTTTCATTTCACGTGAAAATCTTTATGGTAGCCCTAGCTACGTCATTTTTAAGATCTGGAGGTATACAATCTTTATTTACAGTTTTAGTTATTTATCTCTCTGTTTATTTTGGTTTATTTATCTCTCTTTTTTTTATTACCAGATCTATACCTTTCATTTTTGTGTATGCTCTTTGCCCCGCGACTCTGTGTGATCTAGGAAAATCAGAAACAGAAAGGAAGGACTTTCCTCATGCATATGTTTTTTTCCGCCGCGCCTTTGTGTGATCTCGAAAAATCAGAAACATTCAGGAAAATATTTAGTTTTTGGCGAAAGCTAACTTCAAGCCATAAGGTTTGTTTTTTTTTGCATGTCCGTGTTGGGTTGTGTGGTTTTTTGTTTTGTAGGCAAAAAGGGTTTTTTCAAGTAAGCACGCACCCCAAAGCTTCAGTGACTAAAAAAAGAAAAAAGAAAAAAAACCCTTCCTCTTTTCCAAAAATTACTAACCTTTTAAACTAGCTCACTTGGTCCAAAGTTACTTTATGAGAATAAAGGTCTTGGGTTCAAGTCTTTCTTTTTGTTGAGTTACTTTTTCAAAAAACACATGTAACTTATGTTTTAAAGTTACTTTATGTAAAAGTGTTCTCACCCATTATAAAAAGTGAGTCACTTATAATTCTAAAGTTTCTTTATCTTTTATTTAAGTTACAATTTAATGAATATCTCATAAAGTACCATTGTAAAAGTGACTTTCACTTATTTATAAAAGTGCGTCACACATATATATATATATATATATATATATATATATATATAGATATATATATATATATATATATATATATATATATATATATATAAAGTGAGCTAATTATATTGATTTTGGAAAGGGCGAGGGAGGGGGGAAGGCGAGGCGGTTGGGGGGTCTAAATATAACATTATCATTCACTTCCATAGATTCACGCACTTCGTCAACATCTTCAACAACTTTTCTTAAAAAAGCCATAACTTCTTTATCCAGAAGCCATTTTCAGAGCTATTTTTTTTTAATCGGCCTAAATTTTCAAGATCTTTCCATTGGAATTTACTTAGTTTTAGCATCTATAGCTTCAGTTTCTGTTAAAATGGAAAGTCCATGCTAGGTTATTCTTGACAGCACCAACTACTTCCAATGGTGGTCCAACATTGTTAATTTACTTAGAAGTAAAGCTCTTTACAAAATAGCCTCATGCCAAGAAACTAAACCTAAAGATGAAGATAAGGCAGTCAAATGAGAAAATAGGCAATATCAAACACGTGGGTTGATAGGGATGTCAATTTCTCCAGACCTTATATTCCATATTGCAGAACTTGATACCCATAAGGAAGCAATGGAACAATTCACTAAATTTTTTGGAATGAAAAATGAAATTAGAGCCCATCAACTCAAAAATGAGTTGCTTACATTGGACCCCAATAATTTTTCTTCCATTGAAGATTTTTTGTTCGTGTTCAAGACCCTTAGACTTCTCTTGGAAGGTGTTAAGGTTAAGAATGAAGATGTCATCCTTACCTATTCCATTCTTACTATGTTGGGACCAGCCTACTTTGTGCTTTTTTCCACCTTCCATTCTACTAGAGAAGCCTTTATTTCTTAAGGACAAGACTACAAGTCCCCCTCTTTTGATGCCTTTTGTGATTCTTTAATAAGAGAACAAGAAAACTCTTACATATTGGTCTTTTTAATCTTGGAAACTCTTTTAAGAAAGCCTTAGCCACCCAACAACAACCAAATTCAAAGAATCCTAAGAAGTAGTATCCTAAAAATAATGGTCCTAAACCAAACAAGGGTCCTAAGAAACTTCAATCTCAAAATGAAAAATCAACTCAACAAAATGATAAGGCAAATAAAAACAAAGGGAAGAAGACTAATAGACATTGCCACCTTTGTAATCGAGATGGCCACTTAGAATCCAAATGCTTTAAGAAGATGGAAGCCTTGGAAGCAGCAATGAAGAAGCATAACATCCATTCGGAGCACTCTTCATCTTCAACCTCATCTTCAGGAATAACACTTTCTACATGTGGTTATCAAGCATCTCGGTCGGGTTATGCACTAAATGTATCTTCTTCTTCTCATTCTCATGAGCGTCTCATTCATTCTGGAGCTTCTTATCATATGGCCAAAAACAAAGCCATGTTTTCTTCTTTAAATGATTGTAATACCAAAAATATATGTTGGTGATGATATATCTCTTAGTGTTGTAGGGACTGAAACTGTTCATCTAGAAAATGGTCAATTTAATGATGTATTATGCGTTCCAATCTTATCCTGCAACCTTCTATCTGTATATCAAATTACTCATTCAAGTGAAGGTAAAACCGTTGAATTTTCACCTCACAATGTTGTAATTAAGGACCTAAGAGATCATAAATAGATTTTAGCTACTGGCATTGCTGATGATTCTACAAGGTTATATAAGTTTAACAACTTTGGGTCATCAACTCTTCCCTCGGTATTTGTTTCTCATAATGATGAAGTGAGAAAACTTTGGCATGAGAGATTTGGTCACTTAAACTATGCTCGTCCCATGGTATCATGCAGAGATGGTGTTTGTTCCAGATGTGTACTCGGAAAACATCATCGCGATAGTTTTGAAAAATGTTCCTCTTAGCACGCCTCAGCCCCTTTACAGCTTGTGCATAGTGATTTAGGTGGTCCACTTCCAGTTGTTTCATTCTCTGGCTACAAGTATTTCTTAACTTTCATTGATGATTTCTCCAGAAACACTTGGGTATACTTCTTAAAACTCAACAGTGAAGTATTTAACATGTTCTTGGCCTTTAAGGCCTTTGTTGAAAAACAATCTGGACATCAAATTCCTAAGCTAAGATCTGACAATGGTAGAGAATATGTTAACAACAAATTTATCAACTTTTGCACTGAGCATGGAATTAAAATGCAACATATTGTTCCATATACTCCACAACAAAATGGTGCAGCTGAAAGGAATAATCACACCTTAAAGGAAATAGCTAATTGTATGCTTCGATCTAAAGGACTTAGTCTTAATTTTTGGGCAGAAGCAATTAACTGTGCAACTTACATAGTAAATCGCACTCCTACTAAGGTTTTAAAGAATATCACTCTAGAAGAAGCATGGAGCTCAATTAAACCAAATGTAAGTCGCTTTCATGTTTTTGGAAATGAAGCATGGGCCCATATTCCCAATGAGAAACACAAAGCCTTAGAAACTAAGAGTGAAAATGTATTTTTCTTTGATATTGTGAAGATGTCAAAGCATATAGAATTTTTTCGACTAAGTCCAAAAGTGTTATCATTAGAAGAAATTTAAAGTTTGTTGAAAATATATCAGCCTATGAGCCTAGTTCAGCAAATGTGCCACCTCTCTCTATCCCTTCTACTTCTGAAAATATTTCTTCTTCAAATGATGACAGCGAGGGTGACAATCCTCCCCCACCTTCTCAGGATCCTCCTTCATCTCCTCAGCTTCCAAAATGGGTTCATGCTACTCAGGATGCAGTAGGTGCACTTGTAGGTGATCCTACAGATCAACGATGTACACGTTCTCAATTCGATAGACCCTCTTCCTTACTGGCTCAAGCTTGAACGAATTGTGATCGTGGCACCTTTGCAGAAGCTTCAAGCCATCCAAATTGGGACGCAACTATGAATGAAGAATATCATTCATTATTGGAAAATGATACATGGGATTTTGTTCCTCTTCCAAAGGGACGAAGACTTGTTAGATGCAAATGGGTTTATAGAACCAAGTTTGGACCAGATGGAAAAGTTGATAAACATAAAGCTCGTCTTGTTGCTAAGGTTTTTTCACAAGTTGAAGGCATTGACTATAATGAAACCTCCTCCCTTGTTGCCAAAATGAACTCTATCTGCCTTGCTCTTTCCCTTGCTACCTGTTTCAAATGGGAAATCCATCAGATGGATGTTAAATCCACCTTCTTGCATTGGGACTTACATGAAGAAATCTATATGGAACAACCTCCTGCCTTTATACAACAGACTCCAGCCTTGTATGTCAGCTTAAGAGATCCCTTTATGGTCTCAAGGAAGCCCCTCGGGCTTGGTATGCCAAAATGGATAGCTTTCTTTTAGATACTGGCTTTTCTAGGTGCCATTCTGACAATACTGTCTACACCAAGAAAGTGGGTAACTATCTTATCATTCTTTTTATTTATGTTCATGATATTATCCTTACTGGTAGTTATCCCAACCTTATAAACCATGTGAAGTCGAGCCTTAAAAACAAGTTTGAAATGACAAACTTAGGACACTTGCATTATTTTCTTAGTCTTCATGTCTTGCAAATCAAGGAAGGTATTTCCCTTTCCCAGTCCAACTATGCCTATGATCTTCTATGCCAATTTCACATGGAAGACTATAAGCCATCCCCTTTTCCTAACCTTTCCTTTTCTATTGGCCTTATTGCTCAGTTTATGAAAAACCCACATAGAATTCATTGGAAATCAACTAAAAGAATACTTCATTATGTTCAAGGTATAGTTTAGTTTGGCATTCATTACAGTGCAGAAGCATATCCTCTATTGGTTGGTTTCACTAATTTCGATTGGGCTGGTGACCCTGATGATCAGAAGTCTACTATAGGTTATGTCTTCACTCTTGGTTCTGGAGTTATTACATGGGCTTGCAAAAAACAAAGTTCCATTTCTCTTTATTTAGTAGACGCAGAGTGTCGTGGCACCATAGAAGCTAGTAAGGAAGCCTCGTGGCTTTGTCAGATCCTGTCAGAGTTTGGCTTTCAGCAACAACATCTGACTACACTTTGGTGTGATAATAAAAGTTCCATTCAACTATGAAAAGATCCAATCCAACATCAGTGCAACAAACACATTGAACTACACATGCACTTCATTAGAAAGCTCATTCATGACCATGTTCTTGAAGTGCAATATTGTTCAACCAATGATCAAGTTGTAGACATCTTTACAAATGTTCTCACAGAGGCAAAGTTTACTAAACATCGATTTATGGTTGGAGTTCAGGAAGTTGTCACTAAGGGGGGATAGGCTCTAATGCCTCCTTCCTTCTCCTATTGTGTCATATTTATACATCCTTCAATCCTATCCCAAGTTATTCTTAAGTGGGGTTGTTAGGATATTCCGACACATAGGAAATAGTTAAGTATAACTTGGTCTAGTATAGAGTTAGGTAAAGTGTTTTTCTTTACTATGTGATTTTGTAACTTATAATCCGATGGTCACGATATGTTCTAGACATGAAATGATCCGACAGTTCATTCTCTCCTCAGCATTACCGACACTTGATCCATGGCTTAACACTCAATTGGTCCATGATCTCTATTTAAAGAGCATGGAGGGTCATTTGTAAGGTGACCATTCATGAGAGAAGCTTATGTAAATTTTCATTGTTTTATTAATAAATTGCCTGAAGTGGCCGCATTGGCTCAAGTTGTGGATTGTTTCCCTCTTTGAGGGTTTTAACCACGTTAAGAATATTGGTGTATTGATTTGTGATCTATTTGTGAAGCAGTGTCCTTTGGTGTTCTATCTAAGGAAATTACCCTAAAAATTCCTACATCTATCCATAATGGTGAAAAATGAGAATCTGCCTTAAAAACCCGCTGAAAATTCTGGGAAAATTGCACTTTTCGGAATTTTGCCTGCGTCTTACTCAATTTACCATATTCTGAGAAAACCCAAAAGATCAAATTTTTTATTTCTCCTCTAATCTCTTGCAATATTTGTGCCAAAACTACCTCTGGAACAAGTTGCTACAAAAAAAATAGGTTGTTACAGCAATAACTGTAGAAATTGCAACTTTCCGTAGTTGTTGCAGAAAATGTCAATTTTTGCAGAGGGTTGTTTTCTCTGAGTTTGAATTGTTGATTTGGATTTTGTATTGCATAATGAAGTAGAAACCATGAAACATAATGCATATTGAATGAAATAAGCCTAACTTTGTTGTTGTTCTTGAAAATGAAATGAATGAAAAAGTGTTTTAATGGCGCCATCATGGTGCTGTTGAAAAACAAGATGAGCATGCTGCTACAAGAAAGCAGTAAAATATATTGCTGCAAGTTCTTGTCGATTCCATAAAACCACTATTATTTGTCCAAAACCAAAAATCATGGTACAATTCTTACCATGCGAATGAATGTGCCGAAGTTGAGCATGGAAAGAAAT
This sequence comes from Pinus tabuliformis, assembly GCA_031772625.1. Classification (NCBI taxonomy): domain Eukaryota; kingdom Viridiplantae; phylum Streptophyta; class Pinopsida; order Pinales; family Pinaceae; genus Pinus; species Pinus tabuliformis. Next base: position 1,452,720,597 of record CM062818.1, on the reverse strand, counting down.
CATTGGATTACCGATCATTAATGAAAATCATTAACCAATGTGAGACAACTCACCGATAATGTAAATGAGTGTCAAGGTTCCTGAGTGCATCTTGACAGGGATTAATGAATGTGTTGAATTCAAGCCACCTGCAAGATCCGACAATAAAGAGACATTGTTGTATTCCCATTTTTGTCAATGAGGAGGCTTTCTATTGATGTATGAAAGTTCCAAGGCATTCCAAAAAATCTATGATCTTGATCCCAAATAAGGTGTTGAGGTTGATAGGACAAGATTTTTTGGAGGTGGGCCTTAAGGAATCCCACATCATCCAATTCGAGCATTGAACCAAAAATGATTTGAAGAACCATAATAAAAGATTGAAACCATCATAAAATTGCAGAACTTATTGTGAACTTTGCTCACCAGTTGCCTAGTTTTCAAGCAAAGCTCATGTATAATTGCGCCAGCAAGCTGGTTTTCATAATAGGACTTATTTTTCTCTTTACTTTATTTTTTATTTTTTGTATGTCCTAGTCTACTTGAAAAATAAATCTCGTTCAAGTATATGAATACTTCCAATGGAACCATGTGTGTAACAAGATGATAGATAAATGCATATGCAGATTTGAAATATACTCTTTGATATGTACCAGTATATGCGAGACCAATTGTCTTGATTGAGATAATGTCAGAAGATATTGAAGAATGGAATACTAGGATCTAATGACTGTCTTGAGCCAAGATTCAATGCAATCTTGTCTTCCTTGGCTTCCTTCTATCATGCCATGCAAATCTTTAGAGATGTGATTCCCATTCATAGGATCAGGTGGTAGGCATGCATGAAACTTTTCAATCTCAGGTTCCAACCACTACTCTTTATCGACAAACATCCATGATTCTTGGACCTTATATTCTTCTTCTTCTTCTGGTTGCTGTTCTTCAATAGTAGTTGGTGAATCATTTTGAAATACCTTAACATTGTAAGTGGATTGAGGTGTTTTATTGTTGGGGATATGAAATGGTTGTGCAGGTAGTGGAGTGGGAATGGATTTTTGGGGTGCTTATGTGGGTGGTAATGGGAAACGTTGAATTTGGTCAACTGAGGGTTACATTGACGTTGTGGTGGAGGTGAATGGCATGAATAACATTGATGTTGGTAATGAGGATAGTGAGGAAAAGATTGAGGATATGGTGGATTTCCTCTATAGGACCTTTGCTAACTTTGTTGCCAATATTGGTGTTGAGGTTGGGATGGCCAAGGTTTACAAGGCAAGGGTGTGTTCCAATTACCTTAAGATAGTTGCGCATAACCTTCAAATTGTTCATAAGGATATTTCATCATATTGGGTTGATGAGGCTTCCATAGTGATCTTGGAGCTACATAACAGAGTTTCTCGTTTTCTTGATTCACTCCATTATCCTTTTAGTAAACTGCCTTTAACCATGTTAATGATGGGCTATCTTCAGTATTATGTGATCCTGCACAAATTTTACAAATTTTAATGTTATCAAGTGGACATTCATGCAAAGCATGTTTCTTTCTACATTTAGGGAAAAATATAAATGAAGCAACATTCTCAAATTTTCACTTGTTTTGCATTCTTAGCATATGAATTTGTATATTTAAATTACGAAGAATGTCTATCAAATTGTTAGCTTCAATTTGAATTACCACTCCTGATGCTGACTTACTTATTCTTTCCATAACTGGATCTTGAGGGGATCTTCCATACTTTTCTTTTACTCTTGATATGTTCTTTCACAGTTCACGAATCTCTTGAAATGACAATTGAGATACATCTCCCTCTCCCACTAGGTTAAGAACATCCATTCATTCCTTATAGTATTTAGTAGGAGAGATTTTAATGTGTCTGATCCTAAATTATGCAATTTAGATCTTTTGGTATTATAAGTAAATCTCTCCACTAAATCTTCTAGGCTTTCATCCTCTTCTTGGTTCATCTTAAATATTTGATTTCTAAGGTCATGGTGTATGAAATAATTTTTATATTTTTCCAAAAATACTCTTTTCATATCATCCCATGTCCTTATAGAATTTTTTCCTAAAGTCATGAACCATTTAAGAGCTCTATCCTTCAATGTTGTTGGAAACAAATTCAATTTTTGAATGTGTAATGAGTAACCATAAGATCTACAAATTATTTCAAATTTAGAAACGAAGGTTTCCGAGTCTTCTGACCTCATACCTTTGAAGTTAGAAAGTACAAATGGAGGGATGTTCTTCATATGAACATTCATATTAGTGTCTCGAATGGGAAATCCAAAAGGATATTCCTCATTGTCATCATCTCCATCCATTTCTCCGAACTCTTTTTTACCTCTTCTTCTACCTTGCAAAAATAAGAATTCATGATGTAGATGTGTGGCTCTTACTGCACCACGTGATATAGCGGGGGTGGTAGGTGATTAAAGTTTTTTTTTAATGAAAAGAAAAGGACTCCTATATAAACTTCCCCAACAACGATGCCAAAATGTTTGTCAATTTAATTGTCTTAAATTGTTACATGAATTATCGACCAAGATCAATAGACTGATGAAGTGTAAGTGCACTATATGTGTTAGAAGCATTTAATTATTCAAATTGAAATGTATATGATTGAATTCATTATTGAGATTAATTCTATGAAATATGAACACACTCTTATGAAAATGATATCTAAATAAAACTAAAAAAGAAAACAATTAAACTATTTGTCTAGAAAATCAACCTCACACTCAAAAATAAACTTAATTCTTGAAACTCTTGAAACTCTATTGCATGTCTATCATTTTGTTTTATAAGGAAACTTGAATCTACACAACACACTCTTGCATGAATAAATTAAAGCCTTGTTTGAATAATCACATTCTCTTAAATTTATAAATCAACCATGAATGAAAACTGTAAATAAAACTTTGTTTTACAAAACTAAATCCTAATTTAAGTACAAAATTCTATCAATTATCACTATTGCTAAATTCAATCCTATATGCTTTGAAATGAATCATCAATCAAGTTCTGCTATGTAATATGAGATCGGTGAAGGAAACAATGTTCTAAAAATGCATCTACTTATCAATAGCAACAAAATTAATTGAGTTATTGTTGGGTTGTGTTATATTATTTCCACGACTAGCCCCAATAGTTAAATTGGGGGGTTAGAGGGGGGGATGTAGCCCCCCCTTTGTTGCATCGATGCGTAGCGGGGGGGTCACAGGGGGGAGGTAGCCCTCCTCTACGGGGTACATGGCAACACCTAGGCGAAATTTTTTTTGGACCCTATATTAGGTGGGCGGACCTACCTATGGTTTTGTGCGTGGATTTCACACATGGTTTTGGGCGCGATGGTTTTCACTCCATGATATTTTGTAGATCCAATCAAGGTAACTATGGTTATGTTCTAATCCAAGGTTAATGGATTGGGGATTATGAATGCTTTGCATGTTTATATATGTATTGTAACATTGAAAGGAACATAATTAAAAATCAATCTGGTAATCCTGATTTTGGGATCCAGGGGAAATATCTGTGTATATTTGTTTTATGAGTTATGCTCTCACCATTGTTTATTTCTGTTTTTTTGGAATTCTTATGCAGACAATTTATGTACAGGGTTAAAACCTACATTTGGTATCAGAGTTGTTTTGGCTTCAAAGGGATGCCTTTGCTGCTGAGGGGTTTTGTTTGGGCCTGTGGTACACCCTATTCAGTGCTAGATCTGCGGGATCGATTTTGGTGGTGAAAGAAGATGGAGAGGAGTGGAAAAATAGAGATTGAGAAATTTAATGGTCAGAGTTTTGAGTTGTGGAAGCTCAAGATGGAGGATTTTTTGGTGGATAAAGATCAGTGGATCGCGGTAGATCCAGATACTAAATCAATGAGAGTGTCCGATGAAGAATGGAAGAAGTTGGATCGGAAGGAAAAAATCACAATACGATTGTGTGTCTCAAATTCATTATTGTCGAATGTACCAGGGGGAGATACGGAAAAGGCTTTGTGGGACAAGTTAGGGACTTTGCACCAATCTAAACCTTTGGTGAATAAATTGTTCCTACGGTAAAAGTTGTATAACCTGAGGATGAAAGATGGAGGCTCAGTGACAGAGCATCTGAACGCATTTAATACTATGGTAAGCCATTGATTATCTATTGATATTAACATTTCATATGAAGATAAGTGCATCAGTTTGTTGTGTTCTATACGAAATTCATGGGATAGTCTGGTTGTTGCAATAGGTAGCAATGCAATTACCTTGTAGTTTGATGAAATAGTCTTAGCCTTGCTGACGGAGTAAATGAGATGGAAAAATATGGAGAGCCAGAATGGTGATCCCTTGTATGTATGAGGATGGTCCTAGAATAGAAACAAAAATAAGTCCTCGAGTGGGAGATCTAAATCTAGAGGGAGATCTAAATCTCCATGAAACCCTATAAAGGTGTGTTGGAAATGCAGAAAGGAAGGGCACTACAAAAGGGACTGTAAATCTAAAACTCCTAAGAAAGGAAAGAGATCTGATGATGCTGCTTCTGGGGATGTGGACTGGGCTTCTTTGTCAAGTACCAAGGATAATTTTAGGGGCGAATGTTCGCCTTTTGGCGAAATTAAGGGGTTTTAAATTTTTAGTGGGCAAATATGTTGTATCATAGTACATTTTTACAAATCACCTCAAATAGCCCACCTTATTTTAAGGGAGAGGGTAAAAAAGGTAAATTTAGCCCTTGAAATTAGGACTTACAACCTTCCATTCCCCCATTTTCAAGAATAGGTTTTATTTAAGTGAATCCTATGGGCCAAATACCATATTTATAAAAGAGGTATGGTAAATTAATAAAAATATAAATGAATGAGAGATATGGTAAATGAATAAAACATTTTTTATATTTACTCCATAAGTCACCTTATATACATGTAAGGGTGTAAACAAATAAAAATATAAGTAAAGTGGAGGTATGGTAAATAAATAAAACGTCTTTTTATACTTACTCAAAAGGTATGGTAAATAAATAAAAATATAAATAAACTATACGTATCGTAAATAAATAAAACTTCTTTTTATATTTAGCCCATAACCCTCGTTCTATTTATGAAGGCTGAAGAAAGAGGTTTTATTTAAGTGAATCCTATGGGCCAAATACCATATTTATAAAAGAGGTATGGTAAATTAATAAAAATATAAATAAACGAGAGGTATGGTAAAAAAATAAAACATTTTTTTATATTTACTCCATAAGTCACCTTATATTTACGAACACTCAAAAAATGGGTTATATTTAGGTGAAACCTATGGCCAAAATACTATGGGACAAATACCATGGACTAGATTGTTATTAATACCATGCAAAAAACCATTATTAACCCTAATATTAGAATTAATAAAAATAAAAATGGCACATGGTATTGACCCATGGTATTCACCAAAATGGCACATGGTATTGACCCATGGTATTCACCTGGAATGTAGCCTATTTAAATGGGGGAATTAAACCAACATGTAGCCTATGCTAAGATTCACTAGGACTTTACAAAGTTTTATTATTTAGTGAAAGACTCGCCAAGATCTTACAAGATTTTATAATTGAGTAAAATATTCGCCATGCCTGGTGAGAGATTCGCCAAAATATTATATATACATATTATATTATTGATAAAATCGCCTTCCATTTTTCCTATATACCATGGAGATTCACCCATTTATTATAGTTATAAATTTAGGGGGGTTCTTAAAATTTTCCCTGTCAAGTACAAATGTAGATCATGAGGCATGGTTAATTGACTTAGGCGCATCCTTTCACTTCACTCCCATAGCGAGTGGTTTTGTGAGTATGATAAATATGATGGTGCTGATGTCTTCTTGGGGGATGACAGGAAGGCTAGAATCATTGGTCACAGAAAAGTCAAGTTGAAGTTGCAAGGTGGAAGGATTATAACACTTCCGGGTGTTCTGCATATTCCTGCATTAGCCAAAAATCTGATTTTTGTAAGCAAGATGGATGATGCAGGTGTAAAAACAATGTTTGAGAAAGACACTTGCAAGATGGTTTGGGGAGCATTGGTATTGATGAGGGGAGTTTGGATTGGAACTCTGTACAAGATGCAAGGTAGCACTATTATTAATGGGTGTAACAATTTTGTGGTTCCTAAAAGTGGAGCAGAAAATCTAGTGGTCTCTGAAGAAAAGACCATGCTATGTCATAAAAGGCTTGGACATATTGGAGAGAAGGGCCTTCAAATACTTCATGGTAAAGGTATGGTAGAGGGTATGACTAATAACTCTCTGGATTTCGATTTCAGTGAAAATTGTGTATATGGGAAGCAGAATCAAGTGATTTTTCCCTCTGGTGGTAAGAGGGAGAAACAAATATTAGAGCTTGTGCACAATGATGTGTTTGGACCTGTGAATGTTCCATCATTGGGTAAGTATGTGTACTTTGTATCACTTATAGATGACATCTCAAGGAATACATGGATATATTTCCTCAAGAAGAAATCTGAAGTCTTTGACAGGTTTAAAGAATTTAAGTCTCTCGTGGAAAACCAGATAGAGAAGAAGATAAAGGTTTTGGGGACAGATAACAATGGAGAGTTTGGAAAGAAGGAATTTGAAGAATTATGTAAGAAGTGTGGTATAGCATGGCAGAAGATTACTCCATACACACCTAAGAAAAATGGAGCAGAAAGAATGAGCAAGACATTGATGGAAAGGGTAAGAAGCATTGTTGGGCATGGAATCCCTCCAAGGCATGTTTTTGGGCTCAAAGACCAAGTTTTAATTGAATTTTGTTGTAAAGTTCCACGAATTGCGGGTGTGGAAGTATGTTAGAGTCACAGGGTTGTCCACCCTAGTTTTGTAATGTAATGTCGGTGTACCCATGGTCCACAGACCATGGGATTGTATAAATAGAGTGAGGCTCTAAGTGTAAAAGAGAAAGAAGTAGTAGAGGGAAGAGAAATAGTCTAAGCGACTAAGAAAAGTGTGCCTTTGGGTCGTAGAGTAGGAGAAGGCTCTGCAGCTGAGTGTGCAAAGGCCTAGTAGTCCGAAGCTGAGTGCACGGACCCCTACAGCTGAGTGCATAGGGCAGAGTCGAGTTTGTAACCAAGGAAAGAATTAATAAAGAGAAATTTTATCATAATTTTGTGTATCTTTTCTTGAGTTAATACATGGTTGATATAATTTGTGAATATACTGTTTATTTACTGTATGCACCTGTATGAATGGTTTATATTGTTATGTATAACTTAAAGCATGTAAGTAGGCTATGATAATCAATTAACAGTGGAATATTAGTAAGGTCTTGGGTAATAACAACATTCAAACCTCGAGTAGGGCTGCGCAAAGGTAGCATCTTAGGCTACAAGGTAAGGGAAAGTGCGTGTAGTGACGTGCATGCAGGGTCAAACCGCGGACCACTTGAACTCATCAGACATCTCCAGGGTGTGGAAACCTGGTTCTAGCACCCTCCCATACTACTTCGAGTGAGACCTCAGTCCGCGCTCCACGGACTATTGCCGAAAGGGCCAGTAGTACCGGGATTTGTTTGGCTAAATCAACTCTGAACCTGGGTCAAGCCCTAATAAGCCAACAAATGTTTCCATTTCCGGGACCGAGATCTACATAAGAGATGTCTAATGTCGTGTCACTAGAATCTGACAAAGAAAGAAATTGAAGATTGGTTGGATAGAAAGATTCACGAGTTCGCAGCACAGGAAAACATGAATCCGCGAGTATCGAAGGAAGAGTGGTTTAGCGCTAGTTATATATGGAAATCCACGAAATTTTCTTTGCATCCTTCCCCTTTGAGTTGTACGAGTGGACCGTGAAGCTAGCAGACAGTCAGGGAATGTATAGGCTCAACAAACCTATTGTGTGGAATCTAGAGTTGGTGCGCAGACTAGAAGCATTAGAAGATAAGATCACGTGTGCTGTGGACCATTGGCTCAATCAAATTATAGGAGGATTTATCATTGAGTTCGTGGTAGATACTTCAGTCAGCTATAGCGAGGCAGAACGATGCTTCCTCAAAGGACCGCGAGGTAAGTTCGTTAAATATTTGAACACTTGGATTAAAATGGTATTGTGTGAAAAGCGAGTTATGCGAATAAATTGATGTTTGAGGCTACGCGAAGTGGGAATATCTACAAAAACGAAGGTAGCACAGAATTAGAGACTAGTCCCTTGATTTCACCTCCACGGGAGAGTGAGGAAGAGATCACGAAAGTTTCACCATGAAGTGTGATTAGTCTGATAAGACAACGAATTCCACACATACCACTCCCACCTACACCACCACTAGTTTCACCATCTTCCCCCCCATCTTCGCCCACATCACCTCCGCCACCCCCACAGTTCAATATGGCAAGTGCAATAAAATTTTCGGTGTTAAAAGGAGTAGGGAATGAAGATTTGAACCAATTTTGGTTCGTAGTAAAGGCTGTGTGGGAAGCACAGGGAGTCACGGATGACAACATAAAGAAAGCAACGCTGGTCAGCACTTTGTAGGATTGTGCACTGACGTGGTACATTAAGCATTCCACTGACAATCCAAATGCAGTGATCATGGATATCCAAGCTATGCTAAACAGGGAATTTAGTAGGCCAAAATCAAAGATACAGTCGACTATTGGATTTAAGGAAATCGCGATGCTTCTAGGCGAGACCCCTTGGGAGCTAGATCAAAGAATTAAGTGTACGATTCGTGAAGCCAACATGACCTTGATGGATGGGCAACACTGCACATGGTTTGTAGCATCGCTAACGACGCATCTAAGGAACACACTGTCACAACAGAAGATGTCAACTCAAGTCGAGGCCTTGGAGATTGCAATGAGACTACACGAGACCCTGATACAAGATCCTAACCTGGGATTCCAACAGATCCACGTGTAGTTGAAAAACTTGTGTCCTGAGATGCAGAGTTTGAAACAAGACATGACAACTCGCCCAGAAGCACGCGAGGAGGTATGGTGCATAAAGTGAAAAGGCCAGGGACATGACAAGGACCATTATCCAGTCTTCGCGAACTACCTGGCGGGAGGAGGGCCAATGCCATTGAGACCAGAGGCACAAGCAGGACCGAGCACGGTGCCTGCATTATGGTGCGTGATTTGTCAGATAGGAGGGAAGCATGCTACATATAACTACCATCTATTACAAAAGTATACGCAGACTTCCCAGCAATTGTTTTGTAATTTCTATAAGTCAGTAGGCCATGATGAGTGCACTTGTAGAAGTTATGAACTGATGAGGGATCAGACTCCTACCTACAAAGTTCAGACCGAAACACGAGCCCTCAATCAAAATGTAGGGATGGCACGCACTAGATTTCAGGGGCACAAACGAGGTCGAGGTGGAATGGGGTCAGGAAGGGGTCGCTGACAACTAATTTGTTACAATTGTAGAGGGCTAGGGCATTATGCCCGTGATTGTACAATTTCGACTATGCCATCATGCTTATATTGTACCCAGTTTGATCATGAGACGGAGGACTTTCCCACACTGATAGCGAGGTTGCGTGATAAAGGAGCACTCCAACCTCACTGGACTCAGAACCTGCAAATGATGAGGTCTGAGCTGCGTGAGGAAGAACCAAATGTAAATATCGTGCTCCGAAGTGGTATTACGATAGGAGATGACAAACGTAAGCAGCCTGAAGAGTTCCTGGGTTTGCAAGGCTCCAACAGAGGAACCAAAATTTGATTTGGAGCGCGCGAAGGAGACATTCATGGAAGCTAGGAAGAGCTTCGCGGAGGCCTCCACCTCACGTAGTAAAGATGAACTGAAACTATAAATGGACCCATCGATGCTCACTACCTTTCTAGATGTAAAAATTTCACCTGTAGATCAAACTGATATATGCAATTTCCTAAAGAATAATACTTGATCTACTTCTACAAAACATTAAGTGGAAGCAAAATCAATTTCATGAGCAACATCAAGCATAAACACATATAACTGATCAAGAGAAATAATCATACATAACAAAAGATGTGTCATTGGGGAAAGCACCAGCATAAAACCCCCAACACTGTATTATCAATCAAGTGGAAATCCTCTTCAGGTTACAAAAAATATCAGCTCAAGAGCTATCATGTACTCTCTGCAATCAAAAGATGAAGATCATAGACTCACTAGGCCTCAATATATTGGCCACTAGTCCTACAATCCCCTATTTCCTTGTGAAATTTTGATTGGGGTCCAATTACAAAACATATGTGAATTGGCCCCAGATCATACCTGCTGTCAACCTTAGGTCCAACTACACAATCCTTGAGGACACTAGTTCCTCCTACATGCAAGGAATATTCCATGGGAAGATCCAAGCATCTGATAGTACACTGTCCCTCATCTGATCTCAACTGGGTCTCTGTTTGAACTGCCATGCATCAGTTATCCATGAGAAAATACTCAGTTATCTAAAATAATAGTTGTCACATGCATGCAAGCATTAACAAACTATATTTTATTATTTTAACAACTTGTTAAAATAATCTAACTGGACTTGACTAGTTAGCACTAAGTCAACTGATTCTCTCATTATAGAACTCATACTTAATTCCTCAATCAATGGAGAGAATAAAGGATAAATTCCTCAATTAGTGGGACAACTAATTGTATGTTCTCGCAAAGACTTCAATTTTAATTTTTACAACTAATTAACTCATGGAGATTAATCAGTTAATATTTTAAACTGTTGTTAAGACCAAATTTGATTTTACTTCCTATAGATAGACCCACGACTGCTATATATAGGAAGGGACCTAGAAATGCTATTTTTAGAACTTTCTATTTGTAGCAATTTCACCTCTCACCCAAGGTGGCCAATGACCTCACTGGCCAAACTACTATTTTTAGACATGCTATTTTTAGGAGTTCTATTTTTAGCACATTCTAAATTTAGCATTTCTTGTTGCACACTTTTCAACACTCCCTCTCAACAAGAAAGGGATTATCATCAACCCTGATCCTGTCTCTGTGGAACTCAAACTTGCCTTTTGACAATGTCTTTTTCAAAATATCTGCATCATGTTCCTCAGTTGAAATGTACAACAACATCATGATCCTCTTGACCACACAATCCCGTAGATGATGATAGCAGATATCTATATGCTTGGACCTGTCATGAAACACTGGATTCTCAGAGAGTTTAATCCAACTCTGATTATCACAATATATCACTGTAAGATCCATCATCTGACCAAATAATCCCACTAGAATCTTCTGCATCTAGATGGCCTCACATGCAGCCTGACTAGCTGCCATGTACTCTGCCTACACTATGCTAAGTGCAACTGATCTCTGTTTCTGGCTATACCAAGAAACCACAGCTAACCCAAGGTTGAAGATTCCTCCAGAAGTTCTCTTCCTGTCTGATGGACTACCTACCTAATCTACATTCATGAAGCCTTGGAGCTTCACTCCCTCTGTCCACCTGTACCATAATCTATACTGTGTAGTGCCTCTAAGATATCTCAGCACATGCTTTTCCACCTTCCAAAACAACTTGGTTGGCTAAACCATAGCTTGACTCAGCTGGTTCACTGCAAAGCAAAAATCCAATCGTGTGTTCACCAAATACATGAGTGAACCCACAAGCTACCTATAAACAGTAGCAGCTACTACCTCACCTGAAGTAGCATCCTCCTTCCTCTAGTTACCTGCTAGAGGAATCTCCACGGGCTTGCACATATCCATGTGGAAGCGCCTAAGTATCTCGTTGGCATACTTGCCTTGACACACAAATACTTCCCCATCTCTCAGCCACACCTCCATGCCTAGAAAGTAGTGCATGAGGCCCATGTCCTTCATCTCAAACTCTCTTGCAAAATCCTCCTTGCAAGACTTGATCAACTGATCATCACCTGTCAAAATTAGATCATCGACATAAAGTACAATAATCAATAGCTTACCATCTACAATGATGTGGTAGAGGTTCGCATCCACTTCACTCTTGGTGAAGCCCAACCTGGTGAAATAGCTGTCGATCCTGGTATACCAAGCACGGGGTGCTTGCTTCAGCCCATACAATGCTCGCTTGAGCCGACACACATGTGACTCATGATCGAAGGTCTCAAATCCCTCTGGCTGCTCTATGTATACCTCTTCCTCAATCTCCCCATTGAGGAATGTTGTCTTCACATCCATCTGATGGATATGCTATCCCATCTATGTTGATAGTGCTAGAATTGATCTAATTGGTGAGCACCTTGCAATAGGAGCAAAGGTCTCATCATAGTCAATCCCCTCAACTTGTGAGAAACCGCGAGCAACAAACCTTGCCTTGTGTTTCTCAATACTACCATCAGCGGCCTACTTTACCTTATAAAGCCATCAGGAAGTAACCACTGACTTGTCCCTTGGTCTAGGAACAACATCCCATACATTGTTCCACATGATAGAATCATACTCCTCTACCATCGCATCCACCCAAACTGGCTGCTGCACTGCCTCCTCAAAAGAAGAAGCCTTTGTCGCTACGCACGCCCCAACCAAGGCCATGTAGCCAGTGTATCTATCGGGAGATCTCCTCTATCTACACTAAGAGGATGGCTGGCCCACATTCTCTCTCGCATCCTGCATTAATCTATTAGCTTCCCATGAGCGTTTCTGCCCATCTCTGGAAGACTCTCCAGTAGTGGTGATCTCCACTACTAGAATCTCTGCACGCGGCTGATCCGCATCATCAGGAGGCTCCTACTTCGTAGGAACTAATAGTTCCTCATCATCACCATGCAAGTTGAGCTCCCTCTCAAGAGATACTCACATGACTCACTGCTCATCGAACTTCAGATCCTTGTGCACTACGGTCCTCTAACTGGCAGGCAAAAACAGACGATAGTTGTGAGGTGTATCCATGTACCCCACAAGTATTCCCAACTCAGTTGTTGGGTCTAGCTTCTTCCGAGCATCTTTGGTCACATGACAAAATACTGGTGATCCAAAGATGCAGAAGTGACTCACATCTGGTCTCTTCCTTGAAAAAGCCTCTATAGGTGTCTTCATCCCCAAAATACGACGAGGACTTCTGTTTTGATGATATACTATTGTATTGCATGCCTCAGCCCACAGATGAAATGGTAGGCCTTGGTCATGCAACATCGATCAAGCTGCACGCATAATACATCTATTCTTCCTTTCAGCCACCCCATTTTGTTGTGGGATATGAGGAGCTGTGAGTTTCTGTTTAATTCCTTCTAAAGCACATAAATCCTTAAACTGCTGGGAAATATACTCTCCATCGTTATCACTTCGCAAGGCCTTTACTTTCATCCCTGATTCTTTCTCTTCCAAATCTTTTAACTCACAAAACTTCAAGAAGGTTTGATCCTTCTTTTGCATGAAGTAGATCCAACATATACGAGAAAAATCATCAATAAAAATAAGATAATACCTTTGCTTTCTGATGGAGGTTGTAGAGAAGGGTCCACATACATTTGAATGAACTCACTCCAAAACTACTCCTGCTCTACCATCTCGATCATGAAAGGAAGATTTTGCATACTTACCCAAAGTGCAACCTTTGCATGTGCTCACTTGCTCCAGCTTGCACTTGGGTAATCCGGTAGAAATTTGCTGCATGATCTTCAAGGCCCCATGATGCAAGTGGCCCAGTCTCCTATGCCATAACTCACCAATATCTTGGCCATGCATCACCTCTGCTTTGGAACTCAAAGCAGCACAGTCTTCTACCTATAACTTATAGAGATTTTTAACTCGAATCCCTATCTGTTTGGTCTGTCTAGTGCCTATATGCCTTAGGAAAACCTTTCCCAAACTAAAGACTACATCATTGCCTTTATCCTCAAGAATAGCAATAGACACAAGATTCTTTTTCAGCCCTGGTACATACATAAACTTAGAAAGAGAGAGGGGAGAACCATGCTCCCTTTGAAACACAACTGTACCTTCACCTGAGACATGGTACTTTCTGTCATCGCCCATCTCGATCCGTATCTAGAGATCCTTCTCCTCCAAAGTGCTTAAAATAGTTTTCTACCCGACATGTGGAAAGAAGCTCCACTGTCCAAGTACCAAACACATCCCATGCTGGATGAAACCATGCATGCAATAAGTGAGAAATCCATCTCAAATTGTGAAGCTAGAGCATCACCATCAGATTCCTTGGAGGAACCTTTCTTGGACTTCTTCCTCTCTAGGCAACTAGTAGCATAGTGACCCAACTCATGACAACGAAAGCATCTCACCTTCGACTTGTCAAACTTCTTCCCTCGTTGAGAAGACTTGGATTGGGATGCCTTCCCTTTCCCTTTCTTAGCTTTAGATGCTAAAACCAAGTTCTCTTCATGATCATGCTTTGATGAAGAAGTGTTATCAGGAAATCTAGTGTCCACTCGGAGCTGCTAGTCCCACTAAGACTGGTAGCTATCTTAGAAACAAACAAACTAAAACTACTTTCGCTTTCCTTTATGAGAAGTAGATAAGAGGGGAACAAAGGACACCAACCTTAGTCTTGTGTTTGGTTCCTTGCCTGGTTCCTCTCCCTTTTGATAGATCCTTGCCACTTTTCCTTCATCTACCCAGCTTCAAAGAGCACCTGTGGAATCAAAGTAGCATAATACTATCGAAGAACAGAGATCTACATTCATAAACAATATAGGACCAGATATATATTGACCACACAAATGCATATATCATCCAACATACAAGAATGTGGAGGAAAACTTGAATAGCTTTAATAATATCAAGAATAACAAAGAGGATTACAACAAATTGTTTTGACCCAGCGTCATCCTCCCAGCATGAAAGCCCTTCTTCACCTCATGAAAAGCTTAGATCACCCAATACTATGATATTCCACCAAGAAACCAACAACACTTCCTTACAAGATACAAAATTCCAACCCCTGGATCTCTGTGATGAGGGATCCATATATAGATGATTGCAGGGGGATGAGTCAGCTTCTGGGATTTTGATTAATGTCCTCTCTCTGATAGTTCTTGATTCCACTTGGAGATTGATGATATCTTACTCATCCCTGGGCAAATTCAGAGAGGCAAGTGTCATAGGAGAAGTTTCTGGAAGATTCCATGACGATCCACCTTGCAAACTATCTCTGCCATTTGTCTACTCTCTCCCACATACCCTACAGAAGGGCTTTCCAGTATCCATCGCACCCTTTACACTGAGCAGGTGAGATGCATCGCATCCTCTGAACTGGGCAGTCTATATGGTCCAGCTTTGACCAGTTCTGACCAGTTTTCTGTGGAGAACTTCTAGGAGATGATGTAATCAGCTGACCTTGTTCCTTTAGGGTGTGAAGCAACACTTTTAGGGACTTAGGATCCCTTGGTTTATGGACATGTATGATTGGGGTTGCAGTGCCCAAAAATGTCTATAACAGTTGCCCCCTAAAGCATGAGGTCGTTAATCTTTTGATGTCGGGTGAAATGCTTTATCGTGAGGATCCGAAGTTTTTTCGAGCTGGAAGGTGACATGTAATAAGATACAATACAATACATTATCTTCATAATATTTTTCATGATCTAGCTCAGGTGGGCATTCCCATGCTCAACTTTATAAATTCATTTTCATGTACATAAGACAGACAACCGTCTATGTGGTAGACTGATGATTATGATAGAGCCATCATCCTTTGATTCGGATGATCATATGTGCAGCAATGATGTACATTTGATGTCTTTATTTTCTTCAATATATCATAGCCCGGATGGATGAAACTAGATCCGGGGTCTTCAAACTCATCCAATCTTCACTCGGAGTACAAGTCGATCCATGTGAAAGATGTTCTGGAGTAGAACATGGAAAGACGTCACTTGATTACCAGCCAATGATGTAAGCTATTAACAGGCGCGAGAGGAATCACCGATAATGATGATGACCCTCAAGGTACTACAGTACAATTCACGTGGTGTGAAAAAGGGACTTGGCATCAAACACCATGCAAAATCTTTCGGTCAAAGGCCATTGATGTGAACCTCTCGCCGGAAGTGAGAAACTTTCCATTGAGACATGCAAGCTTCAAAGTACTGAAAGGGTTGTTCCTAAATCGACTTCTTGGATAATGAGCTGATGTCGACAAGAAGCACCCCACCGTAGGAGGGCCTTAATGAAACTGACATCTACAACACGGAACGGAGTAAATGGTTTTGGAGGTGAAAACAATCTGATGATACAGGGTTCAGGGTGGCGATCATGGAAGAATGGAGCGTGAATGTATTGCAGCGAATGAGACACAGGCGAATTCTCAGAGTGACTTCTCTTGAACATACCGGCGACACTGACATGGATTGGTAGTGTTAACCCCAAATATGGATGGTGCGATGGACCAATGGTGACATGACCGGTGAATGAAATAACCCAAACCGACTCGGACGTGGAGTGAAAGTGTCATGTTCAAGAGCGACTTGCTACCAATAAAGTCTTTTCAAGTTTTTTTCCCATTTTTTCCCCAGTCATTGCTGACCAGTACTTCTTTATTTTTATCAAGCTTGAGGAGGATAACATATGCTTGTTCTATAATTTTCCCTTCGGGCAAACCCGTCGCTATGTTTTAATGAGCTTAGCGATGGTGAAACTCGTTCTTGTCTATATGGAGAAGTTTGTCGCTATTGGTTTTAACGAGTTTAATGACAAGGATAACTCGGTCCTTTTCAATTTTAGAGAGTCTGAAAGGGACGTAAAGGAAACTCCAATAATCCTTTTTCGTCAGATAATCCCTTAAGTCTGAAAAAGTATAAAATAATACGAAAGGGATGAATTTTCGATAATTTTGACGAGCCAAACAAAACAAGTGCTCGATCTTTTTGTGTAATAATCCCTCAGGTCCAAAAAGATTAAAATCTAGAGGAGGGATAGAACTTCTGGTAGCTTTAACAAGCTGGAGAGGCTAATCGCTCGGTAATTTTTTCATATTTTACGAGTCAGATGAAAAGAGCTCAAAGGAGACTTGTTTTTTAGGAACGAGTGATAATTTCGGGTAGCAGTTGATTCCAAGTAAGGTTTGGAATTTTCCAATCACGACAGTGTCACAAGGATGGCTAACAGGATCACTCTTTGCAGTTGTTCCTCAAAAAGGGATAAACAATCAAATGGAGGTGAATGATCGGCTAAAATATAGTGGAGGTGATGATGAGAACACGACCAAGGCTCAAGAGCTGATGATAATGCATTCACAATGATTATTTACTGGGAATTGGTTCATTTTTTAATGAGCTTAAACTCTGGGGGGAAACATTTGCTCATTGCTTAGGTTTAATTTTTAACGAGCTTGAACTTCACATAAAAACTGCTCGTTCCAGTCATATAATAAGGATGTCTCATCGATAGGTTCAATTTTTAGGGAGCTTGCACCATTAGAAACTTTTCTTTGGATCCTTTCATTATGCAAGCTAGGAATGACCAATCCTACGAGTTTAAAGGGTTGAGAAACTACAAACTAAGAAAACAAATGGTTGCTCTTTGCTTTCAGGCAAAAAGGTTTGCATGCCCCTAGGCATAGCGAAGTAGAGCGTCCAGGTTACCATATGAAAGTTCTTGCATTCGCAAGATTGCTCCATCTGTGTTGCAGACAAAACACTTCCTTGGCGATGTCTACCGAAATAGACAAAGGTGAGTGGAACGGTCACCTCCACTCACATAACTTTGATGAGGGAATCTTATTCCAGTCTAATCCCATTTTCCTAAACGGATGGGTGTTTCAAACTAGTCATATATCCTCCACGGAAACCTACCCTATACCCAAGGTTTTCCTCCCGAAACAGACCAGAGTGCATGCCCCCTGGGTTTCAGTCATGTCCTCCCAAATTACTTGCGTTCTTCAGGTGGACGGACTGGAGATTGATGAGACATTCCTTGCATGAAAAGACCATTTAGGGATGGCATTTGACTATTAGCTATGTGTGAGTCAGGGAACGAAAGCTGGTCTATGAGCTGGACCACTCGGCCTTCATGCGAAAAACACATTACTCTAAAGAGTGAGGATATAATGGCTCCCATGCTATAAATATAGTCACATCCAAGGAGTAGATTATAATCTAGAGGTCCTCAGACTACCATTACATTCATATAAACAATTTTCCTTCTCAACTTTAGGGGTACATTGGGAAGGATCCATAACAGTCGACTGGTTCCTTTATCGAAGCCTGTTAGATTTCTCATCTCAGGCAGAAGCGATGGCGAACCGAGAGCTTTCCAAGCAGTTGAGGAAAGGTACTCACAGAAGCCCCTTCATCTATGATGGTACTAACCATGACCATTTTGTAAGCTTGTACAATGATTCAGAATGGTACACTAGCCGGCAAACGGGGTCTTCCTAGTAGATTCCAATCGAAGGAAACGACTAGGTTGCTTGGATGTGGGATTGAATAGACGGCTGGATATGACTCTGATGAACTTCCTTCTTGCGGTAAAGGCACAGGTAGATTGCCCCCATGTTCATTGGAGTCTGTGTTTACGAAAAGAATTTGGACGGTGTCATTCTCATTCTCTTCGATGATTGTATCATCTGAAGATGGACCTTCCGAAGACAAGACTAGGTCGACTGCCACCTCAACCTTTTGACTTTCGTATGGTATGGATTCAACAGATTTATCTTCAATGACAGATGCTTTGACCAACCATAATGGCGTGTCGGTCAAATTTTCAACTAGTGATGGACTCGGCAAGAGTTTCTTGTATCTAGGAGGAATCCGTAGTGGTGAAGCATGACGGTTATCCAAGACTCTTTTAGCTTCGTCTAGGAAGGGACAACGGTGGACGACGTGATCACCTTCACATAGTTTACAAGGAAATTTACATTTCCTTTTCTATCCAAATGCTTCGCTTTCACTAGTTGATGGTGTACTTTCAACATGATCTTCAGAGGTTGATGACACCAGATTGTGCAAACGAGGAGACCAATCCCTTAAGATCCGAGGGATGCAAGGGCAATCTCGATGATAGTGGTCTCCTTTGCAAATGACACATGGAGATTTAGGCTTGGATGGTGTAGTGTGTGGATTTTCACTAGACGATGCCCAGTTACCCCTTTTCGCCTTTGGCTCCTTCTTCTTCTTCTCTTTCTTCTCCTTCCCCTTCTTCTCCTTCTTAATTACTTGATTTTTGGCTTTACTAGCTTCATCAAGCAAAGAGGAAGGAGGAGAGAGAGAATTGGATGAAGTAGAAGGTTGGGGGGTAAATTTAGTATCATGTATTTGCTGACTCGATTGTTCAGGAATCACGGTGTTCTGAACGACGGAGGTCGAGAAGAGCCATATTGGAAAACCAATCGTCAATCCTGGAAGTGATAATGTGGCCATATGAGGTGCACCAACATCTCCCCAAGAGGAGAAAGGACTAGGATTTCCTCCAAGGGGAAATCCTTGGTTGGTGGACTCCATTTTTCTCAACCTAAGACCAACGTGGGAATGGTGATACTATTCAATTCAAATAAATTTTAGACGCTTTGAAAGAACTTGTTTTTTCAATTTTTAAGAGTCGAGAAAAAACAAAAGATGACTCTAGTCGCCTTCGATTTTTAATGAGCCTGAAGTGACAAGTGCTCAGATGGACCTTTTCCTTTAAGGAGTCTGAAAAGGAATGAAAGAGACTACTCTGGAAATCTAGACGGAGGGATTACCAAATCAATTGCAAAATTGCAGAATACTTTTTACGGTGCGACATTCAATCTTCTCGAATGCTATGTTCAGTGCATTGCAATCGATAGGGCAGCAGACATGGCTTCCTATGGATGAAGGATATAGCCTATTGTGGTCTCCTAATATATACTCGACAGTACGTGGGAGCACAAGTCCGTACTGGCACTTGTCATTTCAAAGAGAAGGAATCACCCAACCAACAATGAAAACGATAGTTACCAGGCTTTACGACGCCGAAATATGTCTCTAGCCTAGACTTCTAGATGTTGTGCGTTAGGTTCCAAAGCATTTTTATGTTCATTGAATTTATTTTACAGTTGATCTTTCTTAAGAGATTTGCCTTTCAGGTTCACCGTGTGATGTAGATATACAATTCCTAAAATGCAATCTAAGATGATAAACAATCATTTAATCTTCTTTTTGCAATGAAAATCCTAGCTACTAAAAAAAGAGAGATGACATTCTTTCAACATAGAGCAGAGAGCACACACTAGATGCACTGTCCTAAATCAAACCAACAAGCAGTCTAAATGCAAATGCACATGCATGTATTTGTTTCCAGCCTTCTTAATGTGTGAATGACA
Source organism: Pinus tabuliformis (assembly GCA_031772625.1). Classification (NCBI taxonomy): domain Eukaryota; kingdom Viridiplantae; phylum Streptophyta; class Pinopsida; order Pinales; family Pinaceae; genus Pinus; species Pinus tabuliformis. The sequence continues at coordinate 1,452,700,419 of CM062818.1, read as the reverse complement.
AGAAGAATGCTAAGTACAAATCTGAATTATCTTTTCAAAGCGACAGTACTAACAAATTTCTCTTCAAAAACAAAAGGAAGATAATGACGACACTTTGCTATTTTGAATTGAAAACTGCTTTCGACACTTAAAAAACTACTAATTCAAATGAAATACAAGAGTAACTATATAATCAACCATCAAGAACAATAGAATTCTTTTCTTTGACTGAAAACGACACTTGCGACACTTCCAAATCAAAAGATGACAGTTTGATTATGTTACTTTTTGTAAAAGAGAACTGTAAATGGCGCATAATACAAAAAAATATTCACAATTATTGGTACTATGGAGGTGGAATCATGCAAAGGAAGGGATTTTCCATAGTGGTATACTGATCACAGACAATAAAACTCCTGAATAGAGCTGAAAAGAGTGAAGAAAAACCAAAAACTGGAGGCAAAATTAGCCTTTTCTGATCATCGCACCTATAACACAGGGAAACAAGGATGCATCCCACCTACTGCACACGGGAGGTGCAATGCATAATGGTTTCCTTGAAGAGAGGGTGCGATGGTAGCAGGATGAGACTTTACTTGGCTCTTGGTCACAGTTTGCAGCTTAGTTCAGGGATTTAGGCCGAGCAAATGATAGTCAGTAAATAGAAATCACAGGGGCTGATCTAATGAGGTTACTAGAGCCACCACCAGGGAAATTAGGATGTTTGCAAATTGATTGTTCAGTTTATAAACGAAACCCAGAGATAGACTGAAGCAGCATTGATCTACTTTGCACTTGCATAGCAAATGCAGTTCGAAGGCTAGCTGGCTTAACTTCAGGTTCTGTCTGTAAGTTTATAAAGCAAACAGATGTAGACAAGCAAACAATCTATTCGCTCCTCAGTGGAGTCGCCATTTTGTTATCGGGAAATCTAGTGTCCACTCGGAGCTACTAGTCCCACTAAGACTGGTAGCTATCTTAGAAACAAACAAACTAAAACTACTTTCGCTTTCCTTTATGAGAAGTAGATAAGAGGGGAACAAAGGACACCAACCTCAGTCTTACGCTTGGTTCCTTGCCTGGTTCCTCTCCCTTCTGACAGATCCTTGCCGCTTTTCCTTCGTCTACCCAGCTTCAAAGAGCACCTGTGGAATCAACGCATCATAATATTATGGAAGAACAAAGATTTACAATCATAAACAATATAGGACCAGATATATATTGACCACACAAATGCATATACCATCAAACATACAAGAATGTGGAGGAAAGCTTGAATAGCTTTATTAATATCAAGAATAGCAAAGAGGATTACAACCAATTGTTTTGACCTAGCGTCATCCTCCCAGCATGAAAGCCCTTCTTCACCTCATGAAAAACTTAGATCACCCAACACTATGATATTCCACCAAGAAACCAATAGAACTTCCTTACAAGATACAAAATTCCAGCCCCTGGATCTTTGTGATGAGGGATCCATATATAGATGGTTGCAGGGGGGTGAGTCAGCTTCTAGGATTTTGATTAGTGTCCGCTCTCTGATAGTTCTTGATTCCACTTGGAGATTGATGATCTCTTACTCATCCCTGGGAGAATTCAGAGAGGCAAGTGTCGTAGGAGAAGTTTCTGGAAGATTCCATGATGATCCACCTTGCAAACTGTCTCTGCCATTTGTCTAGTCTCACCCATCACACCCTACAAAAGGGATTTCCAATATGCATCGCACCCTTTACACTGAGCAGGTGAGATGCATCGCACCCTCTGAACAGGGAGGTCGATATGGTCCAGCTTTGACCAGTTCTGAGCAGTTTTCTATGGAGAACCTCTGGGAGATGATGTAATCAGCTGACCTTGTTCCTTTAGGGTGTGAAGCAACATTTTTAGGGATTTAGGAGCCCTCGGTTTATGGACATGTATGATTGGGGTTGCAGTGCCCAAAAATGTCTATAAAAAGAAGCTCCATCTCTGGTGTTCCGTCTGATCTCCTCCTGCATCAAATCCAACCATAGTCGTTCCCAATCTGGTAGTTTGTCCCTTCCATTCATTGAGTCCTCGTAGCTATGCCAGCTCTTAAGAAGGCCAAGGACTGCTAGACTCACCATATCATTATTAGCGGTAGTGACCCCTACGCTTGCAAGCTCATCTTTGCAGTTGGTGAGCTTGTTCAAGAATGTAGTGATCCTGTCGCCCTTTTCACACTTGATCTTTCAAAGCTTGTCCTTCAGTGTCAGGTTCCTCTGATCACTGCTATTCTAATATAAATCTTTCAGTTTTTTCCACATTGCAAAGAGAGTTTCCTTCCCATGGAGGCTCGAGACTATGTGATCTCGAAATTCCTCTAGGATGATTCTCTTAGCTCTAGCCATGTTCTTCTTCCAGTCTGCAACCTGAGTAGCATCAGTAGGCTTAGGGACATCTTCATCAATGAAGTCCTTAATGCCATTATCTTCCAATATTGCCTCCATGCGATCCTTCCAAGCTATGTAGTTTGAGCTACCATCAAGGGCATACTCAAGCCTTAACCCAGTGAAGGCCATCTGGATGAAATCTGAACTGTGATGAGAACTAGATATCTATATCTCGAATAATAAACTTTGACTTTCTTTCTCTTTCTTGTATATCATTCCTTGCTTGATTAACTGTGCTCTGATACCATGTAAAAATTTCCCCTGTAGATCAAATTGATATATGCAATTTCCTAAAGCATAATACTTGATCTACTTCTACAAAAAATTAAGCGGAAGCAAAATCGATTTCATGAGCAACATCAAGCATAAACACATATAACTGATCAAGAGAAATAATCACACATAACACAAGATGTATCACTAGGGAAAGCACCAGCATAAAACCCCCAACATTGTATTATCAATCAAGTGGAAATCCTCTTCTGGTTACAAAAAATATCAGCTCAAGAGCTATCTTGTACTCTCTGCAATCAAAAGATGAAGATCATAGACTCACTAGGCCTCAATATATTGGCCACCAGTCCTCCAATCCCCTATTTCCTTGCGCAATTTTGATTGGGGTCCAATTACAAAACATATGTGAATTGGCCCCAGATCATACCTGCTGTCAACCTCAGGTCCAACTACGCAATCCTTGAGGACACTAGTTCCTCCTACATGCAATGAATATTCCATGGGAAGATCCAAGCATCTGATAGTACACTGTCCCTCACTGATCTCAACTGGGTCTCTGTCTGAGCTACCATGCGTCAGTTATCCATGAGAAAATACTCAGTTATCTAATATAATAGTTATCACATGCATGCAAGCATTAACAAACTATATTTTATTATTTTAACAACTTGTTAAAATAATCTAACTGGACTTAACTAATTAGCACTAAGTCAACTAGTTCTCTCATTATAGAACTCATACTTAATTCCTCGATCAGTAGAGAGAATAAAGGATAAATTCCTTAATCAGTGGGACAACTAATTGCATGTTCTCACAAAGACTTCAAGTTTAATTTTTACAACTAATTAACTCATGGAGATTAATCAGTTAATATTTTAAACTACTGTTAATACCAAATTCGATTTTACTTCCTATAGATAGACCAGGAACTGCTATAAATAGGAAGGGACATAGAAATGCTATTTTTAGAACTTTCTATTTTTAGCAGTTTCACCTCTCACCCAAGGTGGCCAATGACCTCACTGGCCAAACTGCTATTTATAGACATGCTATTTTTAGGAGTTATCTTTTTAGCACATTCTAAATTTAGCATTTCTTGTTGCACACTTTTCAACACTGGAGACATGCATGAAGCTGCTTCGCGACAGCAAGGCTGTGAAAGGGCTGCAAGAACTCATCACTAGATGTACTGGGATCGTGCCAGGAGAATCGCGCATAGTACGAAAGTTTAGGAAGCACACAACGCGAACAGGAAGAGAGATGAGATTGACCATGCAGATCGGGGAATATGAGATGGATCAAGTGATTTTGGATCTAGGATCGGATGCGAACGTCCTACCAAAATAGACATGGGAGCGCATGGACAGGCCCGCATTGCAATGGTATCCTATTCAATTGCGAATGGTGAACTAGAAAAAGATCCTACATATGGGAAGATTGCAAGGATAGCAATCCCGATCCCGCACTACTGGGAATAGATTAGGCCACTTACATGAATGGAGTGATAAATCTAAAGAAGCGCAAGATGACTTTTGAGAAAAAGTCACTACGCGTAGTGGTACCTTTAGACCCTGCGAAAGGATCGTGCTACACAAAGCCAGTAAGCGACTGTGACAACGACAACGATCTAGACTGTATCTACAAGATAACTACATAGGAGTAGGACTGGGTGAATCCAACAACAGATGGCAGGATTTCGTGGGAGCGCAAAAGCTCCTGCACTTCAGATTCGGACAAGGAGATAAAACGATGGCAGAATCAGTTACACGAGGTGACCATGCTCAACTACAGCATGATGATAAGGTCACTGCGCTGTGTGGAAATAAAGGTAAGAGATCTACCTATGTATGACACGTTGACAGCGGTGGATGATTTCCTAAAAAAATTTGAAAGAGAAGTGCCAGAACAGCAACGTTTTGATGCTTTGAAATGGGCACTGCGTGCAACGCCCACAAGATGGTGGAGTACGCATCAAAGAAGTTTTGAGGACTAGCACAAATGTAGAAGGATGACACGCATATGGTTTGGGATGCCTCAGATGCAGCTAACAAACAAATATGACGGGAGGGATGATCCACGAGCACACCTCGCGAAATGGACCAAGGTCTATGAGGAAGAGCCACAACATGAGTGGGTGCACCTGTTTTGTCATACCTTAGATATCATACCCATGAATCGATACACTGAGACAGAGCTCCACCATGGCACGAGTGAATGGGATATCTTGCGTGAAGGATTCCTGTTAACCTTCACGTTTGAAGATCGTTGGTGGGATACTGTTGATGATGCGCTCCAAGTAGTAAAAGAAACTATCTTCAAAATACCCTAGGAGCCAATGGAAGTGCTTCAGCTGGAATGGGTCACCTAGCTGAGCTGTGAGCTGGAGTGTTATAATATAAACATTGAGGAGGATTATGAAGATCCACGAAAAATCAACATTCCAGAAACTGAAGGATATCGTGAGGTTCAAGGACCAATGATTGAAGATCCTCACATCACCGCGCTGGTAAAAACAAAGTAGGTAAACATTGGGACGGAGGATGAACTGAAGTATGCAATGCTCGGTGACTACTGGTACAATGCTATGGTAGATAAGGTCACTGAGTTACTTCGTGAGTACCAAGACTTATTCGCAACCAAGATCACAGAATTAAAAGGGATCATTGGAGATTTAGGGATGATGAGGATCACCCTAAAACTCGACACGAAGCCGGTTAAGTAGAGGCCTTACCACTTGAATCCAAAGTACAAGGAAAAGGTCTATGTAGAATTAGACAAAATGCTCACGGCTGGAATTATTAAACTGGTGGAAGAATCCAACTGGGTAAGCCCTATGGTAGTATAGGAAAAGAAGTAGAAGGGTGAGATAAGAATATGCATGGACCTCTAGAAATTAAATGATGGCTGTGTGCATGACCCATTCCCGACCTTGTTCATAGATTAAGTATTGGAAAATGTTGGCTGACAAGAAGCATGCTCTGTCATGGACGGGTTCTCAGGGTTCCACTAGATCAAAATCGCGTCAGAAGACAAGAGCAAGGCCACCTTCACAACATAATGGGGCTGCTTTCAATACACCGTTATTCCATTTGGATTGAAGAACGTGCCGCTATCTTTTCATGCATAGTTGTTGCCATATTCAAAGAGTACATCCACAAGTTCCTGGAGCCCTATTTGGATGATTGGACTGTCTTTGGATTGGTTAAGCACCACATAGCAAGCTTATGCTTGATGCTGGATACTTGTCGACGAAACAAGATTGCACTGAATTGTAAGAAGTGTACATTCCTCATTCCCTTTGGGAACCTATTGGGGCATGTGGTCTGCAAACAGGGAATAACGATAGACCTCATGAAGATTGTAGTAATTTTGAATTGGGAAGCACCATGAAGTGTGAAACAGTTGTGTGCTACCTTGGGACACACATGATACTATAGGAAGTTTATCAAAAGATATGCCCAGATCACCACGCCAATGGAGATTCTGTTGAAAAAGGATGTCACGTTTTTCTGGAATGATGATTGCATGAATAGCTTGGATGTACTAAAAGAGAAATTGGCCTCCGCGCCAATCTTGATCTTCCCAAAATGGGCTGTGGAGTTTCATGTCCATGTTGACGCATCGTGTATAGCGCTGGGAGTGGTACTAACATAGGAGGGTGGAGAGGGCTTGGATCACACTATCACATTCGCGAGTCATAGGTTGTCTAAAGCAAAAAAGAACTATTCCACAACCGAATGCGAGGGGTTGGCTGTGGTGTATGCGCTCCAAAAATACCGACATTATTTACTGGGAGGACATTTCAAGATGTATACAGACCGTTCCCCGCTGAAATACTTGGTCAATAAGCCTGTGTTGGGGGGGTGCATCTATAGGTGCCTCTTATTGTTCCAAGAATATGACTTTGAGGTCTTGGTAAATCCTAGATGACTGAACGCAGGACCAAATCACTTGTCGCGTATTGAGATAGGCGAGGAACCTACTAGTCTGGAGGAAGGATTACCTGACACACAACTCTTTGTTGTGCACATCGTGGATAGACACTTTGAAGATATAATCCACTTTCTGACAACAGGGATTGCGCCAAAGGAATACTCCATTCAATAGAAGAAGGAATTGGTGGTGCGCGCGATGGATTTTTTTGTCATCGCAGGGCAACTATACAAAATAGGAAATGATGAGATATTGCGAAGGTACGTATCCGAATTTGAATGAATTCAGATCCTCATGGAAGCACATGGGGGTGCTGCAAGAGGACACTATGCAGGACAAGCAATAGCACAAAAGATCCTCCACGCCGGGTTGTGGTGGCCAACCCTCCATCAGGATTCAAAAGCACATTGTAAGGCCTACGATATCTATGAAAGGACTAGTAAACCATCGCAAAGGGATGAGATGCCTTTGCATCCACAAATGACACTGCAACCCTTCGAAAAGTGGGCAATCGACTTTGTGGGACCTATCAAACCCTAGGGAAAAACGGGGGCACGCTACATCATCACCGCAATGGACTACCTGATGCGCTGGGCGGAAGTGTAACCGATCAAAGATTGCATGGCCGCTACGGCTGTGAAGTTTTTGTTTGAACATGTGTTGACCCGATTTGGGTGTTTGAAGATCTTAATGATTGATTGTGGTACACATGTCCTGAATGAAACCATCAATGTGCTCACAGAAGAGTTCCAGGTGTATCATTAGAAAAGCACACTGTATCACCCACAAGCCAATGGGATAGTAGAAGCATTCAACAAAATACTGTAGACTGCGCTAACCAAAGTGTAAAAAGTGCAACGAAATGATTGGGACCTGTGCATACCTACAATACTATGGGCTTATAGGATAACGTGCAAGAAACTGATGGGACAAACACCTTTCCGGTTAGTTTATGGCGTGGAATCTGTCATGCCGATGGAGTATATTGTACCTAGTCTACGAATAGTCATGCTCATAGGTATGATAGACTGTGAAGCTTTGGAAGAAATGCTCGTGCAGTTGGAAGAACTTGAAGAGGAATGGTTCATGCCTGGTTTTCATTAGCAGGTACAAAAGTAGCGTGAAAAGGACTGGCACGATCGCCATATCAAGTTGCACACCTTCAAGGTAAATGACTTAGTGCTGCTGTATGACAGCAAGTTTGAAAAATTTCTGGGAAAATTCAGAATGCATTGGCTGGGACCATATGTGGTTAAGGAGGTCACAGACGAAGGCATAGTCCAGCTAGTCAAACTAAATGGAGAACCCTTCCTAGGCAAAGTAATGGTAGCCACTTGAAGCCCTACACGGGTGGGCCGGTTATCTAACTAGCTAGCAGAAGTACAGTCTTTGCAATCTAAGGATCCAAACAAAGGTGTGGGACTATAAACTTATGCAATAGATACCGGTACAGATGTATGGAAGCAGTTCAGACACAGAGGTCTTGGGATAGCATATGTAGCAGATCCAGCAAGCAGCAGCTCAATGTGCTACTGACCTCCACGCAGTTCGAGAACAGTTGGAGGGACTCCATGCCAAGATGATTGTGCCGACAGAGTGACTCGAGGGCGAGTCACGATGTTTTTTTTTGGGGCCTGTTGGTCATGGAATCCCCCCAAAGCATGTTTTGGGGCTCAAAGCCCAAGGTTTGATCGAATTTTGTTGTAAAGTTCCGCAAATTGCTGGTGCAGAAGTATGTTAGAGTCACAGGGTTGTTCGCTCTAGTTTTGTAATGTAATGTCAGCCTACCCATGGTCCGCAGACCATGGGATTATATAAATAGAGTGAGGATCTGAGTGTGAAAGAGAAAGAAGTAGTAGAGAGAAGAGAAACAGTCTAAGTGACTAAGTAAAGTGTGTCTTTGGGTCGTAGAGTAGGAGAAGGCTCTGCAACTGAGTGTGCAGAGGCCTAGTAGTTCGCCGCTGAGTGCGCGAACCCCTGTAGTTGAGTGAACAGGGCGGAGTCGAGTCTGTAACCGAGGAAAGAATTAATAAAGAGAAGTTTTATCATAATTCTGTGTATCTGTTCTTGAGTTAATGCATGTTTGATATAATTTGCGAATATACTATTGATTTACCTTGTACACTTGTATGAATGGTTTATATTGTTAAGTATAACTTAAAACATGTAAGTAGGCTAAGCTAATCAATTAACATTGGAATATCAGTAAGGTCTTGGGTAATAACAGCATTCGACCCCCGAGTAGGGCTGCGCGAAGGCAGCATCTTAGGCTGCGAGGTACAGGAAAGTGCACATAGCGATGTGCGCATAGGATCAAACTGTGGACCACTTGAACTCATCAGACATATCTGGGGTCCAAAAACCTGTTTCTAGCACCCTCCCATACTACTTTAGGTGAGACCTCAGTCTACGCTTCGCGGAATGTTACCGAAAGGGCCAGTAGTACTGGGAATTGTTTGGCTAAATCAACTCTGAACTTGGGTTAGGCCCCAATAAGCCAACAAGCATGCTCAGTAGTGCGGGGTTAGGATAGAAATTCTGGGCAGAGGTGGTGGAGACTCCATGTTACCTGGTCAGCAGATCACCTTCGTCAGCGTTGGAGGATAAGACTCCACAAGAGGTATAGACTGGTAAGAAACTGTCTCTTTCACATCTGAGGGTATTTGGATGTGATGCATATGTACATGTTCTGAAGGAGAAAAGAACAAAGTTAGATAGTAAATTTGAAAAGTGCATCTTCATTGGGTATAAGGATGGTTTAAAAGGCTATAAGCTTTGGAACCCAGTAACAAGGAAGGTTGTGTACAATCGAGATGTGGTGTTTAGAGAGGTGAAAGATGTTATTAAACATGAATTCCCATCAAAGGAACTTGAGAAGATAGAGTTTGAACTAAAGGAGGAAGAATCAAACTCTACAGCAGAAGAGGAATCAGAAGATGAAGAGCCACGAACTTCGGTTGTGAGAAGATTGGTTCGAGAAAGAAGGCAACCAGAAAGGTATAGTCCATCTGCTTTCTATTCAAATTTTTTTATTATCTATTATTGATGATGATCCCAAAACTGTGAAGGAAGTAGTAGATTTAGAGGATGACAAACTCTGGAAAGAGGGCATGGTTGATGAAATGGCATCTTTGCACAAAAATGAGGCTTGGGATCTAGTGGAGTTGCAGGCTGGAAGGAAACACATTGGCAGCAAATGGGTGTTCAAGAAGAAGAAAAATGCAGAAGGAAAGGTGGAGAAATACAAAGCTTGGTTGGTAGCAAACGGTTATTCCTAGGTGTTAGGAATTGATTTTGGTGATATTTTTTCTCCTATTGCCAAGGTAGCTTCTATTAAATTACTTTTATCTCTTTCTACTGCTTTTGATTTTGAGGTAAACAGATGGATGTGAAGACAACATTTCTTCATGGGGATCTGGAAGAAAAGATATACATGAAGCAACCTGAAGGCTCTGCGGTTAAGGGTAAGAAAGAACTGGTATGCAAGTTAAAAAATTCTCCGTATGGGTTAAAACAGTCACCAAGGATGTGGTATTAGAAATTTGATACATTTATATGGGGACTTGGCTTCACCAGAAGCAAAGCAGATGACTGTGCGTATTTTAAATTAATTGGTGACCGTGCTATTTATCTGGTCTTGTATGTGGATGATATGTTGCTGGTTGGAAATGACAAAGAAATTATCCAAGATTTGAAGACCCAATTGCCCTCCAAATTCGACATGAAAGATCTTGGTGCTGAAAACTATATTTTGGGCATGGAAATTAAAAGAGATCGGGTAAAGAGGAAGCTTTAGTTAAACCAGAGGATGTATGTTGAGACAATACTATAGAGGTTTAATATGCTGGATAGTAAATCGGTGAAGGTTCCTATTCCTGTAGGTGTAAAGTTATCTACTAAAAAGTGTTTGAAGGCACAAGAAGAGGAAGATGACATGTCCCATGTTCCATATGGAAGTGCAGTCGGTAGCCTGATGTATGTGATGGTATGTACTAGACTAGACATTGCACATGCAATAGGAGTATTGAGCAGGTTTATGTCAAAACTAGGGAAGGAGCATTGGACAAAAGTGAAGTGGGTTTTTAGGTATTTACGTGGCAATAGTGATTATGGTTTGTGCTACCAAGAAGATTGGACAAAGTTTTAAACATCCATGGCTTTGTTGATGCAGGCTAGGCTAGAGATATGGATCATAGAAGATCTACAAGTGAGTATGCGTTTAACCTATTTGGAAGTACAGTCAGTTGGATGAGTAAGAGACAATCTATAGTGGCATTGTCAACTACGGAGGCAGAATACATGACAACTACTCATGCAAGCAAGGAATCCGTTTGGTTGTAGAGATTGTGTTCAAGTATGGGGTTAGTACAATGAACTATAAGGATAGATTGTGACAACCAAAGTGAAATTTTGTAGGCAAAGAACCCTACTTATCATTCAAAGATAAAGCACATTGATGTTTCGTATCACTTTGTGAGGGATATGATATAAGACAAAAAGGTGTTGTTGTTTAAGGTGGACACATTGAAGAATATTGCAGATGCATTGACAAAGTGTGTGAGATTTGAGAAATTCTCTTGGTGTAGAGAAACAATGGGCATTGTAGGGTTGGATCAGTGACTAAGCTCTCTTGTGCCCCCCTATGGAAAGAAAACAGCAAGTCAGAGAATTTTGGGTTGTGTTATATTCTTTCCATGACTAGCTCCATTAAAGGGGGGGTAGAGCCCCCCCTTCATTGCACCAATGCATAGTAGGGGCGTGGAAGCCCCCAAGTCGAGGGGTTTGAGGGGGGCGGTATCCCTACTCTACGGGGACATTATATTAGGTGGGAGAACCTACCTATGGTTTTGTGCATGGATTTCACACATGGTTTTGGGTGGGATGGTTTTCGGTCCATGATATTTTGTAGATCTGGTCAAGGGAACTACAATTATGTTCTAATCCAAGATTAATGGATTGGGGTTTATGGATGCTTTGGCATGTATATATATGTATTGTAACATTGAAAGGAACATAATGAAAAATCAATCTGGTAGTCCCGGTTTTGGGTTCCAGGCGAATATCTCTATGTATATTTGTTTTATGTGTTATTCTCTCACCATTGTTTATTTTCGGTTTTTTTAGAATTCGTATGCAGGTAATTTCTGTAAGGGTTAAAACCTAAAGTTATATGAAAATCTAATGAAGAACACAACTCATAAATTGGAAAAAAAACCTTACTACTTGCAGGGGGGCCCTCCACAAGAAGATGGTTATGAATCAAGATCAACACTTAGCCACACATTTGAATTGAAAGGTCTTCCTTTATAATTAAAAAATAGTTTTAGAAATTCATTGTATGCTTCAAAAAATTAACCTCCCCTCTCTGCTTCAATGGAGTGTTTATATAGGGGTTGGAATGTAACTTCATGGAGATTGATATGGCTAAAGATAAGAACTAAATGGACACCTAGTTTCCACTAATTTGATGATGCATAGTCCATTCCAACCTCTGTTTGCTTGAATGGGAATTTATTGGCACATGGGTGCATTGTTTTCTCATTCAACCTACAAAATAGGGCTCCAAAGAACTTGAAATATCTCCCAAATGGTAAAGAATTCAGGAAAATAGATTCTAAATAACTTAATTGGGCCCATTCTAAACAAATCCCATGGTAATTTCACAATGATTTAGCCTGAGGTTGTGGTTTAATGGCTACGTGTGGATGTTTTTTCCCCACAAGTCTCATGGTCCAATCTTACGTAGGACTATTTATGCGTGAGAGCTACTCGAGGCATGATTTATTCAAATGAAAAAAATTCCACAATGATTTTCCTTTTAGCATCGTAATTTATGATATTCACCCATGAATTTTCTAAACCATGATATTTACCTATGCTATTTGAAATGTGAAGTTTCATTCCTTAGACATTTTGGATCATACAAACATTATTGCGGTGGGTCTCATGATAACTCTATAGTTAATCATGCTTGGGCTAGAGTAGTATTGGGATGGGTGACTTATTGGGAAATTTTAGTTTTTATTATTTTTTCACTCTTTAAGTCTTATTCCACCAAAGATCATGAAAATACCACAACCTTCAAGAATATCTAGAAGCCACCACTTGATTGAAATTGAGATGAGAAGTTGGTCCATGAGATCATAAAAAAAATCTAAGAAAAATAGAAAGTAACCTAAATAGGCCACCCCATCCCAAATAATAAGTGCTAGAACCTTGACATGAGATGTAGACAGAAAATAAAGAACCCCCAAAATATGCACAGAAAAATAAGGACTAGAAACGAGAATGCCAAAGAACCCATCAAAAGAATTGAGCCGATACAAACACAAACTATCCTAGAAGTAGATCCATAAGTCACAAAAGGAGAAAAGATGGAAGCTATAGCCACTATCAAAGAGAGCCAAATCAAAGGGTGTCATGTATCTCATGGAGGTGATTGAACAACATAATACCAACACTCAAAGTTTCTTTTGCCATGACAATGAATGTAAGAGGAAAGGTGTTGTATGGGGACTTTAACCAATGCTCACCTCACAAACATTTTGAAGTGAATGGAAGGCACGGATAAAGCCCCTACCATTTTATCATTATTTTTTATTTTTGATAATACATTAATGTTCAAAAGAGCATACTTTACATACATATAACTTTTAAGCAATGTTTTAGAACCAATTCCCTTTCTTTTAGAGAAGATATTTGATTAATTATATGGTATAGAATTATAAAAATGTTATGTTAGAGTCCTACTTTAGGGTAGTTAGGAATCCGTTAATTAATGATTGATTCCATCTTCTTTAAACAAGGAATACTAAAGAATTGGTGTATAGATACTCTATAAAAGCATAATCTATACTAAATAAGGCCAATTAGGTAGTTGTGTTGATTGATGATAGAACCATGAGAAGGTAGGGTTTGTATAGTGAACAACTATTTATAGAGCTATGAATCTATGTAATACTTTTTTTTTTTGGTATTCTCATTGTATTAGATCTCTGTTCCTTTGCAGGTTGAACCTTTGAAGAAGCCCGTGAAGATTTCTCTTTCTTGATATTCGATATCTTATAGATAATATACTCTTATTCTTCCTATATTAAATTCTCCTATTTATATGTCTTCTCATTATTGATCTTAGTTCATTGTTTCTTCTATATAAGTACATTATAAGTTGCATCAAATATTTTCCCCATCCCTACATATCTCCAAATTTTAAAATTTTTTTTGGGCTAGATATGTGTTCAACATATTTGAACATGGATATTTGCTACTCAACAAGTAAAACTATATCCAATACAAGTAGGAAACCTAGTGATTAACCCTTGTAGACCATTGTTGGTATTTTGCAAGTAGTACCACATTATATAAAATCTACTCATAGATCCTATCTTCCACATAACCTGCAATATATTAGAATCCCCCAAACATACCTAAAACAACCCCTACAAAAGTATTCCAATCATGTGGCACTAGTAGATAGAGCATAATACTTAGGGAGATCACTTTTGTGTCCTAGGGGATTAGGTATTATGGTAGAGGTAATTATTGGTCCTCCTTAGTTAGAGATGAAAATGATCAATTAGGTATTATTGTTGGAAACCATTAGATATATTATAGCATTATAGAAACTAACATTAATTTTCTCTTAGGACCCTATGAAGCCCTTCACATTCTAGCAGATGGGGTGAAATTCCTACATATTTGCAAACATGAATATGTTGACAATTTCAATAATATAGCGATCCTTAGTAGAACAATCCCATGTTGGTTTAGAAAAGAAATATTAGAAGCTTACTAGACCATTGTGGAGAGCCTATCCAAGAAAAAACCTTATGTAATTTTATCGTGATGATATAGCTCAGATAAAACACCTAGTAGACTCAACTAGTCTTATTATTGTAGCAAGATTGTAAAACAGATTCAATAACTTGGAATACAAAATCATATAGAAATTATGCTTGATTATATTATGTTTTTGAGATATTTGAAATCTTATATGATAGGATAATTATGGAATGAAAAATCACAATCTAATACCAAGCTATAAAATTACTATCGATAAGGCTATAAGCCATTTAAAAGGATAAGAGTTTGCAGGGATTTGGATGAAAATAACCAAATTCAAGATGTGCTAGAGATGATTAAATAGATATGTTTATATAAAAATATGAATCTATAAAATGATCCAAATTATTTGTTAATTATTATTGATAAGATTATAGTCCATTTAGAAGGATAGGGGTTTGTAGGGTTTGGTGATGATAATAGCCAAATTCACATTATCATAGTGACAAGTGAATAGTTTTGTCTCCTAAATAGGTTTTGACACTATAAACAAGACTAATTAAAGGTTATCAACAACCTTACCTTAACATTAAGTTTTGAATATTCTATCTTATACAAGTAAATATATTAATTTTCTTTATTTATTAATTTACTACAAATGCTATAATGGAAAGAAATTGTTGTAAATATTGACGAAATGCACATAAATTATAGCATTTTTCCTTATATTGATGTTGTCTCATAATAGAATGCCAAGATATATGTTTTACTAATGTTCCATTCAACTATATATATATATAGTCCCTGTCTACATTAGTCATGTAATCAATTTATGTTGACCTCATATTATGTGCTCTAGCTTTGCAGCCATATCCAAATTTCCCTTTGAAATTTAATATTACTTCGAGCTATGTTTGCAAGAAAATGTATTCTAATGTTAGTCTCTTTCTCATGTGATGAAAACAATTCTAAGTCCAAAATAATTAAATTAATTAAAATAATTAAAGTTAGGTATTATTCCTAATTTTATAGATTGGGTTTGTTCCTTATAATTAGGAGTCAGTTTAGGCCTAGTTGGTTGAGAGATTCTCTCCAACTAGTTAGGCTCCTAGATTAATGTATGGTTGAGAGATTTGCTCAACCAAAATGTCCAAGATAGACACACTATCTTGAGACAAATTTCTTCATGTATTTATATTTGTATTATTATCATGATTTTGTACACTAACATTATGAGAGCGATACATTGAGGCTGAGGCATTTTCCACCAATATTTTGTCTCTAGTATATTTATGTGGGTTATTTTGTCTCTAGTATATTTATGTGTGTTTATTTAATATCCTTTATTGTGGTTTTAGAGTTGGAATCGAAATTGTTCTTGGTATTGAGATCCATTGTTGGAAACATTGATTAAATATTTGATTTGTTCGCATATTACATTTTTGATTGATTGATAGCTAAACTAGATGATGAGACAACGATGGCTCTGATGCGCCCAAGTCAAAGAAAAAGTCTCAGATTCTTAATTCAAATGAGATCCATATGATCTGCCAAGTGAAGGTAGATTGCTGGATTGAAGGCAACGCCCAGCTCAGGTCAAATGTTGAATGAAATTGAAATTGTTACAAAGATTTGAGTTCTTGGAGTCTACGTGAAGGATTTGAAGGTGCCCAGCTGCTGAAAGTGAAGTGTCAGAACTATTCATTTTTGTGGATGAGAAACCAACATTAATTTTACTATGTATGGGAGAAGCATTATAGTGTTGATAGTGCAGGAGCTGGAGAGTGAAGTGTATGAAATCTTTCGTGAAGCAGTATTTTTTTGGATCAAAGGTTCTACAACATTTGAAGATGTTTGTATAAAGTTGGGGTCGAGTTTCATGAGTCCGTAGTAGGCCTATTCCAGAGGAATAACAAAGTTCTGAATCTCCATGGTGTTGATCTCCATGTGTATGTAAAGTGAAAAATAAGTAGCGCCAAGCTTGAACGAGATCAAGGAGATTCCACAACGACATAGAGACAAAGTATGCAAGGAAAAATTTGGTAGTCACTTCCCAATTCATCTGGAAGACCCTTGACCAGTCGCTCACTGAGAGGACGTGAAGACAGGAACTCCATAATCAACTCTGGCAGACTATCGGGGCACAATTTTTTTTATTGATGCCCATGTTCGCTGCATCAAATTTATAGCTGAAACAGAGTTTTTATTTTAGGACAAGAATTCCTCTAAAACAACCAGTGTGGCGTTAGTTCTCTTCTTAATCATTCTGTCTTAGCAGTTTTAGCCTAGAACTTTAGTCAAGACTCTTGGTGAGTATTTTTTTTTCTTTAATTATTTGGCTTAATCATTTTTTCAAACACTTGGAGAGTCTCCATGTTTGTTGACATTTTGTCATTAGTAAATCTAAGGTTTAAAATGTCATTAGTAAATGGGAAGTACTGAAGGCCATTACCATTGCTAAGAGAAACTGCTAGCCATAGATTTTGTGCGATATTAATAAGCCATCCTAGTGTGAATTTTGATGCAAGAAGTAAAGTTGACCTCCATCAATTTGTTACTTATGAACATGGAATTTATTTAAATCATATCAATGGATATGTATAACCATTTTTTTCCCTTGGCTAATGCCTAGGTATTTTTGCTACCTGGGTGTGTCTCGATAAATTTATGTGAATAGATCTCCTGCTTCAGCATCTAACTGGCAATGAATGTCAACTCGCTCATCTTAAATGTCGGTAGAACTCCATTATTATGGGATATTATGCTAGCACAAGGCATGGTCTTCCTCATATATTGAAATCGCTTTGCTGCTACCTCTTGACACACTTACTATAGTGCAGTATGTTATCGGTTCAATGCACAATACTTGCACACATGCATGGAAATTTCAACTCCGAAATAGCGACATCTAATAATTGAATGGGGTTGGCCTAAATCGCATCTCAAATCCCACCACATGCAGATTGCATCAAATGGGGCTTGACTATCGTGCGAAGCTCTCTATATCATTTCATTCCTCTACTTCATCAGTCACTTCTACTTGGTCTTGAAGCAAGCTTGGAAGTAGTCTTCAAAGGTGGGATCAGTCGAAGTCTTGAGGAAAAACACAACCTGCTAAGAAATAGATCGAGGTCAGGTAAGGTAGAAGCCTATCGGGTCCATCACATCGCACACAATACCCTAGAAGGTGAAGCACATTAAAATGGTAGTCTGGAGGCTCAAAAACCCAAACTCGCACTGCAACTCTCTGTGAAATTTTGTGAAAAGCCCTGCTTTGGAAGACCTCCTGATTTGACAAATTATATGGTGTGTAAATCAAATGATACGTAATATCTTCATCAACGAATTACATGGATAAATGTAAAGTCTAAAAGAAGACAATCTTAACTCACTTTTGATAAAGTGACCATAAAATTCATTAATTTTTTTTTAATGGAACTTTTGAAAAAAGAGGATTAAAAATATTATAGTGTTTTATGGAACTTTAGAAAGGGAGTTAAAATTAACATGAGAAGGTGAATTTATTTTAGTGGAGAGGTAGTATACCTTTTTTTTTTTTTTTTGAAATAATTTGTTTTTTTGGAGTGATAAGTTGAATGTTGAGAGTCTTGAAGTGATTGCATGAAGTGATAAGTTGATATTTTTTTTGTAATTTTGGAGTGATAAGTGTTTTGTAAATTTGGAGAGATAAGTGAATATTTAAAAAAAGAAATGGATCTCATTGTTGAAGTTAAAGTTTCATTTCTAGAAGGTTGAGTTAGTGTCCATTTAGATTTTGAAGACAAAATACTTCAAGAGTGGATTCTCATTGCTTGAGAAATTTCAATGACGATGTTGTGAAGGTGAAGGTTAATGTACTTCAATATTTAATAAAGACATATTTTTTGTGGTGTGGATGTGCCCTAGATCCACCCGAAATTGAATAATATGATCTTAGGTACACCATGAGTATGCTTGTGATGGCAAATGACTCTTGATGTTGTTTATGTTTTGTGTCTAGTTTTGACACTCTCTTGGTAATATCGTACACATGGAGTAAACAACAAATTAAACAAATCCATGCACATAATAAATTATCTTCAATATTATGTAATCAAGAAACCTATAAGCAATCAAGAAGCTGAAACGCATAATCAAGTTGTCAACATTAGCATTCAATGACAATTCTACATCAACATCCAATCAATTTAATGAAGCTATCATCTACATCAACAACATTTGCATCAATTCAGAAGCAATTTTTGGAAAATGCACTTGCACCATTTTCTTTTTAAGAATAAGCTCAATACAAAATTGTAACTTGCAAAATCTTTATTTGTAAACAAATTCAAATAAAATTGAGTTGAATTGTAAGGGTGCATTCTCGGTTGAAATCGACACACAAGTTTTGAATTGATAGGAAGTAATTTAAGTCCAGTGAGTCCATTGTTTTCAACTAAATCATCAATTTCATTTGAACCTATCATTCAAACCATTGTAAGCCTTCTCTTGGGTGCATTTTTTATAGTATTTGACACCCTTCTTTTGATCAAACAAGTGAGTGTGTTCAAGCAAGCGAAAATTTCACAACATAAAGTGAGCCTTGTTAGTGTCAGTATATGCATACTTCCATTAGGGATCAAATCTGCTCTTTGAATTTTCATTTTAGGTGTCTCATATTGAATTTTTGATCATTCCACTAGGTCATGCCAAAATGGTCCATTGATGGTTGCCTTCTTCTCAGAAAATCAATTTTTCCCTCATGAGGTACATTTGTTGACCCATCTCCATGTTGCATTCAGTTACGGTTTCAGTTATGTTATTTTTAGAGTCAAGGCAGTCATGTTTCCATTAGGTCTTAGGGTTCATTTCCAAGGTCAAAAGGATAGTTTCAGTGTAAATAAAGGGCAACAAAGGTATGAGGAAGACTAATAAACAAAGAGTGATTGGTAGTAAGTCATGGTTATCGTACAAAGATCATATTTCATTGATATAATTTTCATCTCAAAAACATGTTCTTGAGATGAAAACATAGTATTTTAGTTGATTCATATTTTTTTTTTATTTAATTCAAGTCATTTCATGTAATAAGTGTTCCCATAAGCTTCCCAGACATTTCTCCTTGCTGCAAGAAATGAGCCATTGAAGAAATCAGTTCAATCAAAGCATCATCCACTTGAAAAGAGACAAAGAATGAAAAGCATTAAACAGAGATTTGAAGAAAAAGTAAAAGTTCCAAAAAACATTATAAAGTGGGTTTTTCTAAGGAAAAATCAAAATCACCCTCTATATAATATTTCAAAATCAATTTTCAAATTTCATCATACTCATTTGACAAAGAGAGAGAAGGGAGTTGAAATGAATTGGTGGCTAAGCAAACCATGGGTGTTGCGCAATGAGCAAGGAGCGTTGCACTTAGGGCAAAATTGTGGAGGCACTACACATAGAGCAGGGAGCGCTGTGCATACAATGAGAGCACTGCACATAGAGCCTGTGTGGCAGTGTATTTTGGCACAATGATGTGCATACAACAGGGCACTGTGCACCTGCACAAGGCGCTGCGCATAGGGCCAACAAACACCAAGACTACCCTAACAACCATCTAAATCGCTCTTTTGCTACCTAGAGCCTCTAAGCAAGCTTTCTAAAGCTTCAAATTCAAAAAACATGGATAAAGAGGATAAATATTATGAGGAGGAGGAAAACAGTGGCAGTGAAAGCATGGGAGATGAACCTCAACAGCATATAAAACCACATAAGGGATGCAGAATTATCAGAGAGGAACCATCAAAGATCAGAGAGCTAAAGGCTTCTCATATGACTATCTCTTGTTTCAGGCATCTAGGTTGTTATGAGTTTTGTGAGAAGGTACAAAGAGTTCAACATCATCCTGAGCTGACCAAGATTTTTGTAGCCAATCTCCGTGATAACAAGGTAACTCTTGCTGGGGTGAAATTTACAGTTTCCTCCTCCATCATTGTTGATGCTACAAGGATTCCAAATGTGGGGGAAAATGGTATAAAGCACAAGATTTGGATGAGCACTACTATGAGCCATACATCAAATCCAGGTACAAGAATGAAAAGAAGAGGACCTTTCCTTTCAGGTTCCTTCACGACAAGTATGCCTCTATGATGAGGATCATTATGAAGTATTTTACATGTGAGGGTAGATTTTCCAGATTGTACACTTATCATATTAGGCTTCTTATGCACTTTACAAGAGTGAAAATGATGAACATCCTATGCTTCTTATTTAGGAACATTGAGAAGATGGCCTACATTGTACATAAAAAGCCATACGACCAGCAGATGAATAGTATTTATCATTATTCCTTGATTAAGATGATTGTGCTACATCATCTCAACCTCCTCAACATCTCCTGGGATACATTTATTGCCAATGAAATCTTCAATGGTCCTCAGATTCCTCCACTAGTGCCTCAAGAAGCAAGAAGGCCTTCCAGTAGTGCCAAAGTAAAGAAAAGTAAGAAAGCTAAGGAGACTAAAGTTGTTGAGAAGCCAAAAACCTACAAAACATATCATAGAGAGGCTAGAAAGTTGTTTGCAGTGGATAGGCAAGTGTTTACTCCACCTGATGTGGAAGGAGCCTTGCCTTCTTCATCAGCTCATAGGAAAATGTTTGCTCCACAAACTTTGGAATGGGATTTTCCTTCTTCATCAACACAACAGATACAATAGGTGCAACAGGTGCATAAAGGAAAGGATAAGATGCTGGAGGAAAGCCTCAATGATGAAGAGGAAAGGGAATTTGATTTGATGGAACATGATGGACCAGAACAACCACACATTCATCATGGCATTGAGATAGTAGACTTGGAGGCTCAAGATGAGGCAACAAATGAAAATATAACCATAAGGAAAAAGGATGCACATATCCAAGCATTGATGGACAACTTGGCGAGAGCTAAGTATGTGATTTCATACCTTGAGTAAGAGAACAAGCCGTTAAGTGACAAAAAAGTCCTCACAGAGCTGGAACTTCTCAAATCAAAGAGGCAAGGTGACAAAGGCAAATCAGTAATGCAAGAGGAAAAAACCCCAACCAACTTAACTACAAAACAAAGGCTTGAAAAGGAGATTGAGGAGGATATAGAAACATGGCTTGACAGGGTCAATTTGCATTTGGATAAGCTGCTACAAAGGGTCAACAGGGACAATCAAATCATTAGGCATGTAGCTCACCAGTATAGGACCCGAACAAGATTTGTAACGTAAGAGTCAAGCAAATGACCATAAGGCTAAAACAAGCACTCAAAGGCAAAAATGAGGGTGATAGGCATAGGTTTCTTGATGAAGCTTCCTTGGCTAACCCAAACACTTGATGGTGGTGTTCTAAACAAATTTTGAGTAATTTTTGAGAATTTTTTCCTTTTTGAATAATTTTGCAATTTTTGACTCAGAAAGATTGGCTCTATGTGTAGTGCCACTCGCGCTGCGCTTTTCCTAGGGGCAACCAATCAGGAAATGGTCAGTAGTTTTGGATTCACAATGATGAGTACATGCACCCTGCGCATTTCCTAAGCTTTTGGAGCAAAACTGGTCAGCCAAAAGGTCAAAAAACACCCAAAAAAAGACCTTTCTACCATGGCACTATACAAAGAAGCAGTCTTGTAAGAATCCGTTTTTGAGGGATCAGATCAACTCCAAATTGGAAAATAAAGGAATATTTAGAAGGTATACAGGTCAGGCTTTCCAATGAGCTATCATGAGCTCAATTTGGACATCAGGAAGACCTCCAAAGTGGTCCTGAAAAAAGTGTTGCGCATGGGACAATTTTATGCTGAATTTTCACTTTATTGTGCCATGACTATAATTTTTGGGTTTTCTCTCATGGATGATGTTTCTAATGATGTAAATGGTGACTAGGCATGTAAATAGGATGGATATTAGTTACTGGAGGGTAGATTCATTAGATCAAAAGTTATCTTGAGGACAAATGAATCAGTTCCCTCCCTTTTAGAGGCAAGTTATTAGGGTTGCCTAGATTCTAGTTTCTTGTTCAGTTTTTGATGGATTAGTTCATAATCTTAGGGATTCGACCCCTGAATATGGGATGAGGTTTAATTGATGTCTATATCTTCTTTTTCTTTCTCATTGTAAAGGGTTAGACTCAGTGGGATGCTTAGGCTTTGATAGACATCATTTTGTATCAGTTAGAGTAGGAGATTAATGAAAAATTGCAGCTATTTCTTTGGGATCCATGTGGTATGATGCTCAATCCAGTTTGTCTTATGTTATCATGTGTTAAAATTTATTTTTGACTCCATTTCATCATTTCATACTCTTTGTGTGAATTTATAAAATTTTGAAAGGCAGAATCCGTAACCTTTATGCTCTGTTTCGAGTAGACATTTCACAGTCTATTTTTTTTTAGTTTAGGAAGAATCCATGAGTTTTACATGCTCTTCCAAGATCCTCACTTGTCTTTCACCTCATCCATCAAAACTTAAGGTTTTGATTGTTGTGCCTACCTTGCCCCATCGAACACCCTGCAATTTTGACCTAATTTCCTAGCCCTAACTATCTGGCTCCTCCTGATCCAACAAAACCCTTCAAAATCAAATCAAACCTTGTGCTACTATACCTAGCCTAATACTAGTTTCTAGATCTAGTCAATTTGGTTGAGATCCTTATGGAGAGAGCCCTCTCGTGGCCTAGTAGAGCTAGCTACTTGGCTAAGCGTGGTTTGTGGTTGTTGGGCATGGAATCTCGCCACATCATGTTTTGAGGCTCAAAGCCCAAGTTTTGGTCAAATGTATTGTAAGACTCCAAGAATTACAGGTGCAGAGTGTGAAGTATAGGATGAGTCATAAGGTTGTCTACCCTAAGTATTGTAAAGTAATGTAATGTCATATTGGCCTACCCATGGTCCACGAACCATGGGATTGTATGGGCTTTAAGTTGTAAAGAGAGCAAATTGGAGAGATAGATGAATATGCATGGTTCGAGAAAAGAGTATGAGTCTTAGTGTATTGGGTCATAGTAGTAGGAAGAGGCTCTGTAGCCGAGTGCGCAAAGGCCTAGTAGAGTCCGTAGCTGAGTGCGGGAAACCCTGCAGCTGAATGAGCAGGGCGGTGTCGAGTCTATAATCTTGATCGAAGAATAATAAAGAGAAGTTGATTCCAAGTTATGTGTATCTACTTGTGTATTCCCTTCTTTACATTTATACTGTTTTGTTTATCACGCGCACTGATATGATTGTTGGATATGTAGTTAATTACCATTAGTCTTACACAAATAAGTTGAGTAATCGAGTAATAACAGATTAAATAGAAAGGAACTTGGGTATAATATGGGTCATGCCCTGAGTAGGGCTGCACGGAAGCAGCATCACAGGTTGCGAGGGACTAACAGGTGCATGTAGCGACATGCGTGCAGGGTCAAACCATGGACCTCCAGAAGCTCATCAGACATCCCCAAGGTGCGGAAACCTGGTTCTAGCACCCTCCCATACTACTTCGGGTGAGATCTCAGTCCCCGCTCCGTGGACTGTTGCCGAAAGGGCCAGTAGTACTGGTATTTTCTTGGCTAAATCACCTCTAAACATGGGTCAGACCCATACAAGCCAACAAATGGTTCTATTTCTGGGACCAGGATCTGCATAAGGGATGTCTGATGTTGTCCCATTGGAATCCAACAAAGAAAGAAATTAAAGAGTGGTTGGATAAGAAGATTCATGAGTTTGCGGTGCAGGAAAACAAAAATCCGCAAGTGACTAAGGAATAGTGGTTGGAGTGCTACTTGTATACGGAAATCCATGAAATTTTCTTTGCATCCTCTCCTTCTGAGCTGTATGAGTGGATCGCGAAGCTACCAGATAGTCAGGGAAGGTGTACGTTCGACAAACCAATGGTGTGGACTCCGGAATTAGTGTGCAGACTAGAAGCATCAGGAGATCAGGTTGCACAAGTTGTGGACCATTGGCTTGACCGAATTATAGGAGGATTTATCATTGAGTTCGCGGTAGCTACGACTGTCAGCTACAATGGGGCAGAGCAACGTTTCCTCAAGGGACCGCAAGGTAAGTATATTAAATCTTTGAACACTTTGATTAAGATGCTTTTATGTGAAAAGAGGGTTATGTGAATAAATTAATGTTTGGGACTACATGAAGTGGGAAGATCTACAGAAGTGGAAGTAGTGAAGAATTGGAAACCAGTCCCTTAATTTCCCCGTCATAGGAAAGTGACGAAGAGCTCACGAAAGTTTCTCCGAGAAGCGTGGTTAGTCTGATAAGGCAACACATTCTGCGTTTACCACCTCCACCCACACCACCACCCATCTCACCCTCCTCACCTCCATTTCCACCCACCCCAGCTCTGTCACCACCACAGTTCAGTATGGCGAATGCAATCAAACTACCGGTATTCAGAGGAGTAGGGAATGAAGATCCAAACCAATTCTGGTTCCTGGTAATAGTATGGAAAGCACAAGGCGTCACAGATGACAATATCAGGATGGTTACGCTCGTAAGTGCATTGCAGGATCGCGCACTAACGTGGTACATCAAGCATTCTAATGACCATCCAAACGCAAGAATCACAAAGATCCAAGCCATGCTAAACAGGGAATTTAGTAGGCCAAAGTTAGAAACACAATCAATCATCAGGTTTAAGGAGATCATGATGCTCCCAGGTGAGACCCCATGGGATCTAGACCAAAGATTGAAGGGTATGATTTGCGAAGCCAACATGATGTTGACAGATGGACAACACCACGCATGGTTTGTAGCATCACTGACATTATAATTAAGGAGTCCAACAAATCCACACGCAATTGCAAAATCTATGTCTGGAAATGCAAAGTTTGAAACAGGATAGGACACCTCGGAAGGAGGTGCGCGAGGCGCTATGGTGCATAAAATGTAAAGGCTAGGGGCATGACAAGGACCACTGTCCAGTGTTTATGAACTACTTGGCAGGAGGAGGGCCGATGCCAGTAAGACTTGAGGCACAGACAGGGCCGAGCGTGTCGCCTGCATTATGGTGCACGATCTGTCAGATAGGAGGAAAACACACTACGAATAATTGTCATGTATTGCAGAAATATACATAGACGTCCCAACAATTGTTTTCCAACTTCTGCAGGTCAGTAGGCCATGATGAGCGTACCTACAGAAGCTACAAACTAATGATGGATTAGACCCCTACCTAGAGGGTGCAGACCGAAACACGAGCCCTCGACCCAAATGTAGGAATGGCGCGCGCTGTATTTCAGGGGCGCGGTCGAGGTTGAGGTGGAATGGGACCAGGAAGGGGTTGTGGACAATTAATTTGTTATAATTGCGGAGCACCATAGCACTATGCCCATGATTGTACAAACCCGACGAGGACATCATGTTTGTACTATACTCAGTTTTATCATTAGGCAGAGGACTGCCCTACACTAATAGCGACACTGCGCAAAAAATGGGTACTTCAGCCCCCTCCGACTCAGAGTTTGTGGATGATGAGGTCTGAACCGTGCGAAGAAGACTCGAATGTAAACATGATGCTCAAGAGTGGTGTGACCATTGGCGAGGATAAAGGGAAGTAGCCCAAAGAAAGTGTGTGGGTTCGCAAGGCTCCTACAAAGGAACTCAAATTTGATTTAGAACGCGTGAAGGGGACATTCATGGAAGCTAAGAAGAGTTTCACAGAGGCCTCCACTTCAGGTAGTAAGGATTAGTTAGAACCAAAAATAGATCCTTCAATGCTCACTACCTTTCTGGAGACATGCATGAAACTACTATGTGACAGTAAGGCATTAAAAGGGCTACAGGAACTTATCACTAGGTGCATGGGGTCAAGAGAACCACGCGTGGTTTGGAAACTTGGAAAGCATGTATTGCGCATAAGAAGGGAAATGAGGTTGACTGCGCAAATCGACGAATATGAAATGGATCAGGTAATCCTGGATCTAAGATTGGACATGAATGTACTACCAAAACAAACATGGGAACGCATAGGCAGACCTGGACTACAGTGGCCTCCTATTCAGTTACAAATGGCGAACCAATAGACGATCTTGCCCATGGGAAGATTGCAAGGGATAATGGTAGATATTGAAGGTGCAAGCACGCAGGGAGATTTTGAAGTGATAGATATTTTCGATGACAGTAATCCCTATCCCATGCTACTAGGAATAGACTGGGCCACTGATATGAACGGAGTCATAAATCTGAAGAAGCACAAAATGATCTTTTGAAAAGGTCACTAAGTGTAGTAGTACCGCTATATCTAGCCGAAGGAGCGCGCTACATTGAACCGGTGCGCGGCGATGATAGCAATGATGATATCGATTGTATTTACAAGATAACTGCAGGAGAAGAGGATTGGGTGAATCTGACTGCAGATGGAGGGATTTCATGGGAGCATGAAAGCTCCTGCACCTCAAATTCAGATGAAGAGATAAAACAATGGTAGAATTGGCTACACGAAGTAACAATGCTTAATTGCAACATGATGGTTAGATCACTATGTTGCATGACAAAAGAAGCAAGGGATCTGCCGACATATGATGGGTTGAGAGTGGTGGATGAATTCCTAAGCAAATTTGAAAGCATAGTACCAGAACAATAACGGTTCGATGCGCTAAATTGGGCACTACGCGCGACACCCACATGATGGTGGGGTACTCATCAGGGAAATTTTGAGGACTGGTCGAGATGCAGAAGAATGCTGCACCTATGATTTGGGAAATCACAGATATGGCTAGTAGACAAATATGACAGATGAGATGATACATGCACACACCTCGTGAAATGGACCAAGGTCTATGGGGAAGAACCACAGCTTAAATGGGTGCATTTATTCTATCACACCCTAGATGTCAGACCCATGAATTGGTATACTGAGACCGAGCTCCGCCATGGAACAAGCGAATGGGATGTCTTGCATGAGGGATTTCTGTTAACCTTCATGTTTGAAGATCATTGGTCAGATACTATTGACAATGCGCTACAGGCAGTAAAAGTAGCTATCTTCAAAATACCCCAGGATCCAATGGAAGTACTTCAGCCAGAATGGGCGACACAATTGAGCTGCGCACTAGAGTGTTATAACGTAAATGTTGAGGAGGATGATGAGGACCCACGAAACATTAACATTTCAGAAATAGAAGGTTGTCGCAAGATTTGCAGACCATCACTTGAAGACCCCGACATCACCGTGCCACTAAAGACGAAGCAGGTCAACATTGGAACGGAGGCAGAGTTGAAGTACGCAACACTTGGGGACTATTGGGATGATGCCATGGTGGATAAGGTCACTGCGTTACTCTGTGAATACCAAGACTTGTTCTTGACCAAAATTACGGACTTAAAGGGATCATTGGTGATTTAGGGATGATGAAGATCACCCTAAAACCCTACACGAAGCCAATTAAGCAGCAACCTTACCACTTGAATCCAAAGTATAAAGAAAAGGTCCACGACGAATTAGACAAAATGCTCATAGCCGGAATTATTGAACCAGTGGAATGGAAACTTTTTGGGACATGTGGTCTGCAAATAGGGATTAATGGTGGACCCTACGAAGATTTCCATTATCCTAAATTTGGAAGCACCACAAAGTGTTAAACTATTGCATGCTACCTTGGGACACACTAGATACTGTAGGAAGTTCATCAAAAGTTATGCCCAAATAACCGCATCGATGGAAAAGATATGGAAAAAAGATGTTACATATTGTTGGAATGATGATTGCATGAAGAATTTAGATGTCTTGAGGGGGAAAATGGCCTCCACTCCAATCCTGGTCTTCCCAAAATGGGATGTGGAATTTCATGTACATGTTGATGTGTCGTGTATCGCATTGGGAGTCATACTTACACAGGAGGGTGCGGAGGGTGTGGATCACCCGATCGCATTTGCGAGTTGGAGATTGTCCAAAGCAGAGAAGAACTACTATACCACCTTACGCGAGGGGTTGGAAATGGTGTACGCGCTCCAAAAATACTGACAACATTTACTTGGGGGACATTTCAAGATGTATATTGACCATTCCGTGTTGAAATACCTGGTTAATAAGCCTGTGTTGGGGGGGCGCATATGCAGATGGATCTTACTATTTTAAGAGTATGATTTTGAGGTCATAGTCAAGCTGGGATGCCTAAACGCAGGGCCGTATCACTTGTCACGAATTGAGATGGGCGAGGAATCGACAAATTTGGAGGAAGGACTACTTGATGCACAACTCTTTATAGTGCGCGTTGCGGACAAACACTTCGAAGATATAATCCATTTTCTAACAACAAGAACTGCACCGAAGGAATACTCTGTCCAACAGAAGAAGGAATTGGTGGTGCGCACGGTGGACTTTTTTGTCATCACGGGGCACCTCTATAAGATGGGAAACAATGAGATATTGCAAAGACACATACCTGAATTTGAAGAAGGTCATCCCCTCACGGAAGCACATGGGGGCACTGTAGGAGGACACTATGCAGGACACGTGACCACACAGAAGATTCTTCATGCAGGGTTATGGTGGCCGACCTTGCACTAGGATTCGAAAACACACTATAAGGCCTGCGATATATGTCAAAGGACTGGAAAACCATCACGAAGGGAAGAGATGCCACTAGATCCCCAAATGACACTACAACCATTTGAAAAATGGGCAATTGAATTTGTGGACCCAATCAAACCTCAGGGAAAGACGGGTGCATGCTACATCATCACACGACAGAGTACCTGACACGATGGGTAGAAGAGAAGCCTGTCAAGGACTGCACAACCGCTATGGCTGCAAAGTTTTTGTTCGAAAATGTGTTGACATGATTTGGCTGTCCGAAAATCTTAATGAGCAATCATGGAACACATTTCCTAAATGAAACCATCAACACACTCAAAAAAGAGTTCCAGGTGTATCATCAGAAAAGTACACCATACCACCCACAAGCCAATGGGACAATAGAGGCATTCAACAAAATACTGGAGATTGCGTCGACCAAAGTATGTAATGTGCATTGAAATGACTGGGACCTGCACGTACCTGCAGTCTTATGGGCATATAGGACAACATGCAAGAAATTGACAGGACAGACACCTTTCCGGTTAGTCTATGGCATGGAAGCTGACATGCCGATGGAATACATCATACCTAGTCTAAGAATAACAATGCTCACAGGGATAACAGATCACAAAGATCTAGAAGAAAGGCTTGCACAATTAGAAGAACTCAAGGAAGAAAGGTTTCTGGCTTGATTTCATCAGCAGGTACAAAAGCAGCGAGAAAAGCCCTGGCACGACTGCCATATCAAGTTGTGCACCTTCAGGGTAAACGACTTAGTGCTACTGTATGACAGCAAGTTTGAAAATTTTCTGGGCAAATTTACAATGCACTGGCTGGGACCATATGTGGTTAAGGAGGTCATAGACGGAGGTGTGATCCAGCTAGTGAAACTAAATGGAGAACCCTTCCCAAGCAAAGTAAACGGAAGTCGCTTGAAACCCTACACGGGTGGGTTGACTCTCTGACTAACTGGCTGAAGTCTAGTCTTCGTAACCCGAGGAGATGGACAAGGGTTCGGGACTATAAACACATGCAATAGATGCCGGTACCAAGGTAGGGATACAATTCAGACGTGGATGATTCAGATGCAACAATGCAGGAGGTATAGCAGGTAGCGGCTCAGTGCGTTGCCGATATTTAGGCCGTTGAGACTAGTTGGAGGGGCTTCGTGCCAAGTGTTATAGACATTTTTGTGCCTTACAGCATTGAGCATGAAATGTCCACAATCCAAGGGATCCAAAGTCCCTAAAAGAGTTGTTCCTACCCCTAAAGGAACAAGGTCAACAAAAGACAGCTTCTCCCAGAAGTTCTCCACCAAAAAACCACTCAAAAACAGTCAATTCAGGATCAATTCAGGAGCTCCACTAGCTTCCTGCGTTGAAATGCAAAAGCTACACTGGCTAGGTGCACTGCAACGCAGGTGGTAGCACTACCAGGGTGCGCTGAGCGGGAAATGACAAATGGCAAGCTCATTCAACGAGGTGGAAAGACCCTAGAAGCTTCCAGAATCTTCTCCAATGACACTTGCCTCAATGAATTTGACTAGTGATGAGTAAGAGGCTCACAACCTCCAAGTGGAAGCAAGAACTGACAGAGAGAAGCCACAAGTCAAAACATAAGCTGACTCATCCTCTCTGCTTACATCTATATATGGATCTCTCACCCAGAGGTTCAGGGGGCTGGAATTTTGTACTTTGCAGAGAATTGTTGTTGGTTTGAGATTGAGATTAGTACATTGGGTGATTTATGCTTTGTTGGAGGAGAGGAAGGGATTCCTTTGCTGGGAGGTAGATGCTAGATCGGGACTCACTTGGTTGTATCTCCTCTTGGACTTTATTCTCATATCAATAAAGTTATTTGAGTTTCTCCTATATGCTTGTATACCAATGATGCTTTGTTATATTTGCATGTTTAGTTTAATCTGATCCTAAACTAGTTATGAATGTAAATCTATGTTTGTGTAGTTTTCCTCTCTTGTGATCTTGCAGGGATTTGGTGAAGCTGGACCAGTGAGAGAGCAGGCAGCGGGAAGCGAACAAAAGAGAGAGTGATTGGATCGACAAACTAGTGGAAGACACCGGTTAGTTACATCCTTCTTCTCCATTTACATTTCGTAAAGAAGAATACTCAGATAGTTTTCCTTGTTTGTTGCTAAGGCACTATCACACCTTAGAGTGGGATAGGGGCATTCCGAATTGGATACTTTTCCCAACAACAAAATGGCGACTCCGCTAGGGAGAGTATCTTGTTAGTTTATTTGTGTTTCTATTGCTATTCATTTCATAAACTCAAGAGTGCCGAATCGAACTGCATTTTCCATTTACAAATGCAAAATAGAGATTAGCTACTCTAGTCCATTCACTGGGCCTGTTTATGATCTAAACAGCTGATCCACAAGTACTCTAACAACCCTTTGTGATAGATCTTAGTCCTCCTTTAAATCATACCTCTAGTTGTACCTAATTGATAGCTTTTATCCGGCCAAAAACCGTAGATTAAACTGCAAACCGTAACCCAAAACCCAGAAACAACTCTCGTTTCTGCTTCAGCGCAGACTCTGTGAAGAGGTTCTGCATTTCAACACAGGTCCCGAGAGGGCTACCTGCGCTGAAGTTCAGTTTCTCTGTGCTGAGGGTGCGCTGATCAGTCTTTGCCTTGTGCAGCTGTGGTTCCCTGCTTCCTTTTGCTCAGTTTTATCTCTGTTTTTTGCAGCCTATTATCAGTGTGTGTACCTATCTGAAACCCCTTTCTTTGCCTCAATTCCGCCTCAGTTGTATAAAGAAACTGTATTTGTTCTTTGTGTATTTGTTACATCATTTGCAGTTTCCCATTACAAAAGTAAACTAGTCATACTGTCGCCCTTAGATCTAGACCCGTCGTAAGTGTCGTTTTGATCTTAGAAGTGAGTTCGTTTGCTGTTCACAGTTGATTACGCTTTTACTTTTGTCTTTTGGTTTGAATTTATGCATTTCAAGTGTCGAAACAAGTAAATCATAAAGTGTCGTAATCGTCTTTTTGATTTCGAAAAAGGAACTTGTTTGTGTTTTTCACTTGAAATCGAATTCAAATTTGTACAACAGTTATCTTTTTAGGCATCAATATTAAGAAAGTGAAAACAAATACATGCATATGTGCATTTTCGTTTTGACAGTTTGTATGTTGATTTAGGAAAAAGTGCATTACAGTGTGCTCTATGCTCTTTGAGAAAAGATGGTGTCTTTCTTTTCCCCTTGTAGCTAGGATTTTCATTGTTGAAAAGATATAAGAGCTTGCTTATCATGTTTAGACTGCATTTAGGAATTGTATCATACATCTCGTGGTGATCCAAAAAGGCAAACTTCTAAGAAAGATCAACCTAAAATAAATTGAATGAACTTAACAATGCTTTATAACTTAACGCACAACATAGAGGTCTAGGCTAGAGACGTGTTCCGGCATCGTAAACCTGGTCACTGGTCGCCTCACTGATGGTTGGGTGATTCCTCCTGAGAGACGATAAGTGCCAGTACGAATTGTGCTCCCACGTACCGTCCCGTATATATTGGGAGACCAATATAGGAATAAAACCTTTATCCATAGGAAGCCGTGTCGGGCGCCCTACTGATCGCAATGCACTGAACACAGCATTCGGGAAGATTGACCGCCTGTACCCTAAAAAGTATTCTGCGGTTTTGCGAAAAGTTTGGCACACCCTCTACCTAGAACTCCAGAGCAGTTCCTTTTGGCCTTTTTCAGACTCTATAACGGAAAAAGTCCATCCGAGCATTTGTCACTTCGGGCTCGTTAAAACATCGAAGGAGACTAGAGTCATCTTTAGCTTTTTCTCGACTCTTTAAAATTAAAAAAGCAAGTTGTGTCAAAGCATCGTTAAAATTTATTTTAAACGGAACAATCACCCCTTTTTCCTGTGTTGATCTTTAGGTTGAGAAAATGGAGCCCACCAACCAAGGAATTCCCCTTGGTGGAAATCCTAGTCCCTTCTCCTCTTGGGGAGATGTTGGTGCGCCCCATATGGCCACATTGTCGCTTCCAGGACTGACAATTGGCTTGCCGGTCTGGCTCTTCTCAACCAATGTCGTTCAGAACACCACTATTCCTGAACAGTCAAATCAACAATTAGACGAGTCCAGAATTTCCCACCAACCTTCTACTTCCTATAATTCTTCCTCTCTTCCTTCCTCTTCGCGTGACGGGACTGGTAAAGCTAAAAACCAAGTTCCTAAGGAGAAGAAGGAAAAGAAGAAGAAAGAGAAAAAGAAGAAGGAGCCAAAGGAAAATAAGGGAAAACAAGTGTCGTCTGATGAAAATCCACACAAAGCACTGACCAGGCCTAAATCGCCATGTGTCATCTGCAAGGGAGACCACTTTCATAGAGATTGTCCCTGCACCCCTCAGATACTAAGGGACTGGTCTCCCCGTTTGCACAATCCGGTGTCGTCAACCTCTGATAGCCATGTTGAAAGTACACCGTCAACTAGCGAAAGTGAAGTTCCAGGACAGAAAGGGAGGGCTAGACCTCCCTGTAGACTGTGCGAAGGCAACCATACCCTCCACCGTTTTCCCTTCTTAGACGAGGCTAAAAGAGTCTTATAAGATCGCCCGGTTTCACCGTTACGACTTCCTCCTGGATATAAGAAACTCTTGCCGAGTCCTTCGTTAGTTGAGAATCCATCTGGCCCGCTCAAGTGGTCAGCTGAAGCTTCTATCATTGAGGATAAACCGACTGAATCCATACCAGACGAAAGTCAAAAGGTCAAGGCGACAGTTGACCCGGTCTTGCCTTCAGAGGATTTATCTTCGAATGATACAGTCACTGAAGAGGATAAGGATGACACCATCCAGATTCATATCATCAACACAGACTCCGACGAACACGGGGGCAATGCACCCATTCCTTTATCGCAGGAAGGAAGTTCGTCAGACCGATATCCGGCCGTCTACTCGGTCCCACCACCAAGCAACCTAGTTGTATCCTTCGACTGGAACCAACTAGGCAGACCCCGGTTGCTAGCCAGCATACCATTCAGAATTATCGTTCAAATATACAGAACGGTCATGGCTGGCACCATCATCGATGAAGGGGCATCTGTGAGTATCCTTTCCTCTATTGCTTGGAAAGCGCTTGGTTCGCTGGCGCTTTTACCTGAAATGAGAAACCTGACAGGCTTCGATAAAGGAACTAGTCGACCTTTAGGGATCCTCCCCAATGTGCCTATCACATTGAAAGGGAAGACCGTTCAAATGAACGTGATGGTCGTTCAAGGACCCTTGGATTATAACCTACTCCTTGGACGAGACTATATATATTGCATGGGAGCCATCGTCTCCTCACTCTTTAGAGTAATGTGTTTTCCACACGAAGGAAGAGTGGTCAAGCTCGTGGACCAGCTTTCATTTCCCGGATCACGCATCGCAAATAGTCATATACCATCCCTAAATGGTCTCTTCACGCAAGAAATGTCTCAACCCACGGTCCGTCCTCCCGATGAGCGCGAGTAATTCAGAGGGATATGACTAGAACCCAGGGGGCATGCGTCCTGGTCTGCTTCGGCAGGAAAACTCTGGGTATAGGGTAGGTTTCCGCGGGAGAATATGACTAGTCCGTACCCTATCCGTGATTGGAAGAGGGATTGTTCTAGAATAAGATTCTTTTGTCAAAGTTATGTGAAAGGGCGGGCATCGTCATTTGCCTTTGTTCATCTCGGTGGACATCGCCGAAGAAGTGTTTTATTTGAAAGATTAACGGAACAATCTTTGGGTAACCTGAAAGAGGTAGGCCTCTCTCGGTAAAACAAATGTTTTGGCGGAAAATGAAGTAGGGGTAACCTTGAAATCATACTTTATACCTAGGGGCATGCAAACCTTTTGGAGTGCAAGCAAGGAGCGATTATTTATCTGTTTTTTGGGTTAGTCGTTTCCTAACTTGCGTAAAGAAAGGAATCCGGAGCAAAGCTTTGTAAGGCGCAAGCTCCATAAAAAATGGAATCTTAAATGAGACATTCTTATCATATGACTGGATTAATCGAGCAGTTTTAGCACATAGTTCATGCTCGTTAAAAAATAAACATAAGATCGAGAAAGTGTTTCAATCCGCGTTTAAGCTCGTTAAAAAATGAACTACCCTCCGGTAAATAACCACCGTGAATGTAACATTATCAGCCATTAAAGCCTTGGTCGTGTTTGCACCGTCACCTCCACTTTTCCATTGGCCGATCATTCACCTCC
Organism: Pinus tabuliformis; assembly: GCA_031772625.1. Classification (NCBI taxonomy): domain Eukaryota; kingdom Viridiplantae; phylum Streptophyta; class Pinopsida; order Pinales; family Pinaceae; genus Pinus; species Pinus tabuliformis. The sequence continues at coordinate 1,452,665,361 of CM062818.1, read as the reverse complement.
ATTTGATTGTTTACCCATTTTGAGGAACAGCTGCGAAGAGTGATTTCACTAGCCATCCTTGTGACACTGCCGTGATTGGAAAATTCCAACCCTTACCTAGAATCAGCTGCTACCCGTTTTTATCACTCGTTCCTCAAAAGACGAGTCTTCTTTAAGCTCTTTTCATCTGACTCGTAAAATATGAAAAGATTGCAGAGTTTTGGCCTTCCAGCTCGTTAAAGCGACCGGAAGTGCTATCCCTCCTCTAGATTTTAATCTTTTTGGACCTGAGGGATTATTACACAAAAAGATCGAGCGCTTGTTTTGTTCGGCTCGTTAAAACTATCGAAAACTCATCCCTTCTGTATTGGGGATTAGATGACGAAAAAGGACTTCCGGAGTTATCTTTACGTACCTTTTCAGACTCTCTAAAAATGAAAAGGACCGAGTTATCCTTGTCGTTAGACTCGTTAAAAAGCATTAATAGCGACAAACTTGTCTTTAGATGAGAACGAGTTTCACTATCACTAGGCTCGTTAAAACATAGCGATGGGTTTGCCCGAAGGACAAATTATAGAACAAGCATATGTTATCCTCCTCAAGCTTGACAAAAATAAAGAGGTACTGGTCAGAAATGACTGGGGAAAATTGGGAAGAAACTCAAAGAACTTTTATTGGTAGCAAGTCGCTCTTGAACATGACACTTCCACTCCGTGCCTGAGTCGGGTTGGGTTGTTTCATTCACCGGTCACATCACCATGGTCTCGCCAATACCATCCATCTTTGGGGTAAATGCTACCGATCCATCACATAAGTGTCGCCAATATGTTCAAGAGAGGTCATCCAGAGAAGTCAACCATGTCCCATCCACTACTATACATTATCTTTCATCCTTTCATGACCGCCACCCTGAACCATATATCATCAGATCGTTTTCACCTCCATCAAAATCATTTGCTCCGTTCTGTGTCACTGATGTGGGATACATTAAGGCCCTCCTTTGACGGATCGCTTCTTGTCGACATCAGCTCATTATCCAAGAAGTTGATCTAGGAACACCCCCTTTAGTACTTTGAAGCTTGCATGCCTCAATGGCAAGTTTCTCACTTCCGGCGACAGGTATACATCAATGACCTTCGACCGAAAGATTTTGCGTGGTGTTCGATGCCAAGTCCTTTATTCACGCCACGTGAATTGTACTGCAGTACCTTGAGGGTCATTATCATTATCGGTGATTCCTCTCGCGCTTGTTAACAGTTTACATCATTGACTGGTAATCAAGCGATGTCTTTCCATGTTCGACTTCAGAACATTTCTCACATGGATCGACTTGTACTTAGAGTGAAGATCGAACGAGATTGAAGACCCCGGATCTAGTTTCATCCATCTGGGCTGCGATATATATTCAGGAAAAATAAAGACATTGACATGTACAACATTACAGCAGATAATCATCCTACCAAAAGGATGATGATTTCATCAAAATCATCAGTCTACCATCAGACGATTGTCTGTTCTATGTACAGAAAAATGAATTTATAAAGTTGAGCATGGGAATGCCCGTCTCAGCTAGATCATGAAAGCAGTATGAAAAATAATGTATTGTATTGTATCTTATTACAGGTCTCCTCCCAGCATTGGAAGAACTTTGGATCCTCCTAATAAAGCATTTCACCCGATAAATGGCCTCATACTTTAGGGGGCAACTGTTATAGAAATTTTTGTGCCTTACAGCATTGAGCATGAAATGTCCATAATCCAAGGGATCCAAAGTCCCTAAAAGAGTTGTTCCTACCCCTAAAGGAACAAGGTCAACAAAAGACAGCTTCTCCCAGAAGTTCTCCACCAAAAACCACTCAAAAACAGTCAATTCAGGATCAATTCAGGAGCTCCACTAGCTGCCTGCGTTGAAATGCAGAAGCTACACTGGCTAGGTGCACTGCAACGCAGGTGGAAGCACTACCAGGGTGCGCTGAGCGAGAAATGACAAATGGCAAGCTCATTCAACGAGGTGGAAAGACCGTGGAAGCTTCCAGAATCTTCTCCAATGACACTTGCCTCAATGAATTCAACTAGTGATGAGTAAGAGGCTCTCAACCTCCAAGTGGAAGCAATAACTGACAGAGAGAAGCCACAAGTCAAAACATAAGCTGACTCATCCTCTCTGCTTACATCTATATATGGATCTCTCACCCAGAGGTTCAGGGGGCTGGAATTTTGTACTTTGTAGAGAATTGCTGTTGGTTTGAGATTGAGATTAGTACATTGGGTGATTTATGCTTTGTTGGAGGAGAGGAAGGGATTCCTTTGCTGGGAGGTAGATGCTGGATCGGGACTCACTTGGTTGTATCTCCTCTTGGACTTTATTCTCATATCAATAAAGCTATTTGAGTTTCTCCTATATGCTTGTATACCAATGATGCTTTGTTATATTTGCATGTTTAGTTTAATCTGATCCTAAACTAGTTATGAATGTAAATCTATGTTTGTGTAGTTTTCCTCTCTTGTGATCTTGCAGGGATTTGGTGAAGCTGGACCAGTGAGAGAGCAGGCAGCGGGAAGCGAACAAAAGAGAGAGTGATTGGATCGACAAACTAGCGGAAGACACCGGTTAGTTACATCCTTCTTCTCCATTTACATTTCATAAAGAAGAATACTCAGATAGTTTTCCTTGTTTGTTGCTAAGGCACTATCACACCTTAGAGTGGGATAGGGGCATTCCGAATTGGATACTTTTCCCAACAACACCAAGATCGCCGCACCAATAGAGTGACTCAGGACGAGTCATGATGATTGTGTTGGGGGCCTGTTGGGCATGGAATCCCCCCACAACATGTTTTGGGGCTCAAAGCCCAAGTTTTGGTCAAATGTATTGTAAGACTCTGCAAATTACAGGTGCGGAGCGCGAAGTATATGATGAGTCATAGGGTTGTCCGCCCTAAGTATTGTAAAGTAATGTAATGTCATGTCAGCCTACCCATGGTCCGTGGACCATGGGATTGTATAAATAGAGTGAGGCTCTAAGTTGTAAAGAGAGTGAATTGGAGAGATAGATGAATACACATGGTTCGAGCATAGAGTAAGAGTCTAAGTGTATTGGGTCATAGTAGTAGGAAGAGGCTCTGCAGCTGAGTGCGCAGAGGCCTAGTAGAGTCTGCAACTGAGTGCATGGACCCCTGCAGCTGAGTGCGCAAGGCAGTGTCAAGTCTGTAATCTTGATCAAAGAATAATAAAGAGAAGCTGATTCCAATTTCTATGTATCTACTTGTGTATTTCCTTCTTTACATTTATACTATTTTGTTTATCGTGCGCACTGATATGATTGCTGGATATGCTATTAATTATCACTAGTCTTACACAAATAAGTTGGGTAATCGAGTAATAACATATTAAATAGCAAGGAACTTGGGTATAATATGGGTCGTGCCCCGAGTAGTGCTGGGCAAAAGCAGCGTCAAAAGTTACGAGGGACTAACAGGTGCTCGTAGCGACGTGTGCGCAGGGTCAAACTGTGGACCTCCAGAAGCTCATCAAACATCCCTAGGGTGCAGAAACCTAGTTCTAGCACCCTCCCATACTACTTTTGGTGAAGCCTCAGTCCGCTCTCTGCGGACTGTTGCCGAAAGGGCCAATAGTACTGTTCTTTTCTTGGCTAAATCACCTCTGAACCTGGGTTAGGCCCATACAAGCCAACAATGATTACCCTGGCATCGCCTTCCTTCAACCTGATGTTCAATCCAGGTGCTAACAAGCCTGAAAATGATTGAAGCAAGCATCAAGCGAGTGAATTCAACTCTAAAGAAAGCAAATGTGATATTCAAAAGACAATCAAGCCTGTTCATATCTACATTAAGCGAGCATGCAACAATCAACCAAGCATCAAGAGAGTGATTTAAACTCTAAAGCAAGTGAGCATGAAACTCAAGAAACAATCAAAACAAACATCAAGCGAGAGAATCAAGCAAATACAAGAGAAAATGAGCGTTAAAAAAATCAAGTGAGAGTGAAGTTAATTGAAGAAAATCAAGTGAGCATGAAATTGGTTAAAGCAAGTTCAAGCGAGTGTGTCAAATATCACTATGGGTAAAGGAGGAAAACGTCTCCAAAGTGTAGAGTTGGAAACTAAAGAGTTGAAAGAGTGCAATCATGAGTAATAGAATACACTTGAATTACTTGAATGGAAGTTAAAGAAAAATCAAAACTTAATCAATCAAATGACCAAAACATTACGAGTAGCAAAATATTTTCAAATTGAGCTAGAAATAAAAGAAAAGCTCATCAATGCACTCCAAATTAAGTTAAGTGAAAAGTAAGATTTACTAGATGCACAATTTACAGAGAAGTTAGATGCAAGTTGTGACACTAAAGACCTTATCCAGCAAGTTGATGAAAGTTGTGATACATATGATCTAATTCACCATATTGATGCAAGTTGTATAAAAAATGATCTAATCCACCAAGTTGATGTCAATTGCAACACAAGTGACCTTATCCAGCCAGGTGTACTACTTAATGATGCAACGAGTAGTGCCAAATATCAAATTGATCAGTTTGATGTAGCATGTCAAATCGATAAATTGTTAATGATTGATTCCCAGTGTGATACAGAAGATTTAATAAATCAAGGATAGAATGTTAGCAGTAGCAACAAGTATGAAGAACAGCAACAAGATAATATTTCCAAGAAATTGATCAGACCTTGGGAAGAAATCTCCTTCAACAAACACTGACATGGCCTAGGATACAACAAAGAAAACACTTTGTTTGTTTCAGATTTATCAAAACCAATTCATTTTGTAAGTGCCGGTTTTCTAGACAGTGATCGGAATATGGTTAAGTGTAACCATTGTAAGCGAAATGGCCATATGGAGACTAAATTCTTTGACCTCCATCCTTGTCACCATTGTGGCAAGAAAAATCATTCATCCAAAAGATGTTGCAAGCGAAATCAACCACCCAGAGTAAAGATCAATTATGCATGGATTGATCCTTGGAAGTGGTCATCTACATTGAAACAATTGTATATGTGTTACCAAAGGATTCAGTCTCACATGAAGACAACCATTGCAACAAATAGTCAAATGAATATGGCACTCTCATGCACCTAAAAATGGGAGTACAACAGTGAAACTCTCTTACACTTGAAGGGGGGGGGGGGGGGGGGGGTTCAGAAATCAAATGTAGATGATTGTCTCTCCTTTCAGCTGACAAAGGGGGGAAATGATAATGGAATTGAAGGTGGTTTTCAGACTGAAAGTCTTGACAACATCAGCAAAAGAAGCCAGTGGGAAGTCTTCATCAAACCAGCCAGTGGGCATCAAAAGATTCACCAGTGGGTGGTCAACAACAAAAGCATCAATGAGAAATTTTCGACAGCAACAATGAGCAGTTTTTTGACATCAATAGTGAGTAGCTTTATCAGAATCAACATCAACGACTCAGCCAGTGGGTGATCATCATCAACAACCAATGGGTGTTCATCAACATCAAAGCAGCCAGTGGGCGGTCAATATCAAATTAGCCAATTGGTGTTATCAACATTTTGTTAGTGGACAAAGGATGTTGATTGAAGGAAAAATTGATCCTTTTGTAGCTTGGCACCTAATGGAGTTTTCAAGAAACTTTCAAAGATGAATCAGACTTGTAGCTGATTCATGTTCTCTTCAGATTGTTGATCCTTTTGTAGCTTGGCACCTAATGGAGTTTTCAAGAAACTTTCAAAGATGAATCAGACTTGTAGCTGATTCATGTTCTCTTCAGATTGGAGTTTTTTCAACATCCAGGTTTCGCGATTTTTCAGGCAATTTTTCATTGAGGATCTACAATTTCAGCATGAGAACTTGGAAGATGGTTCCTAATTCTTATTTTAGACTTCTGATTGAGGTGGGGAATGTTAGCCTCCCTCTCATGTGATGAAAACAATTCTAAGTCCAAAATAATTAAATTTATTAAAATCATGAAAGTTAGGATTTATTCCTACTTTTCTAGATTGGGTTTGTTCTTCATAGTTAGGAGTCAGTTTAGGCCTAGTTGGTTGAGATATTTTCTCCAACTAGTTGGGCTCCCATATTAGTGTATGGTTGAGAGATTTTCTCAACCAAAGTGTCCAATATAGATGCACTATCTTCAGAAAAATTACCTCATTTATTTATATTTGTATTATTATCATGATTTTATACAATAACATTTTTGTCTTTGGTATATTTATGTGTGTTTATTTAATATCCTTCAAATTATCCATGTTTCTTTTCCATATTGGGTGAGAGATATGTGATGTGAATTAATTAGGTGAGAGTTATGAGATTGGGTGGGGTTATGGCCACTTCCAAAACCCCCCAATAGTGAGTGGTTGGAACCTAGATCCCAATCATAAAAGGGAAAATCAATTGTACCTTTTGTGGCAATGAGTTCTTCACATTTTTGTTCGAGAGAAAGAAGTGTCCCATATTTTATAGGGGACGAGGGCTTTTATCTAGTCAGATGGTGGTGGTCCCTAGTATTTCACCAAGAGTGTTAGAACTCCAAGGGGTTCCTCAACTTAAATTACCAACCCGAGGTTCATACAAACTTAGAGGTGGTAGTATTATATCCACAATAGGTTAGGTCATGCACATGCCACCCTCATTCATGACATCATATCAAGGTGTTTAGAGACCATTCCTCCAACTCAACTATAGTGATAATTTCTTGATGAAAGCACAATTCAAAACCGATTCTTAAATATGAAAATGAAAATTCCATTTTTTTAACTTGTAAATGCTAATTAACATTACAAGAAAGGGAAAGGGATAATCCACTTGTAGAAGTAGAGCTACTCTATATTGCATAATTCATCAAATGAGTAACCTATTTTAAAGTATCATTTATTTAATTCACATTTTCTTGAAAAATAGAAATTTAACTTGTGTCATGCTTATGAATGAAAAACATTAATTCTACTCTATTTCGTAGTGAGGAAAAGAGGTGGTTGGAGTGGTCTAGGAGCTTCTCTTGATCATCAAATCACAAGTTCGGGTCATTATTCATATTTTCTGAGCTAAGGTTGAAGTGGACAGCAAAACAGGTGGAGGAAAATGGTACTACAGGCCCGCTACAAATGCTGTTACAGGAGGTCCTTTATCTCTACAGGAGGACCTATATCACTACATGAGGGTTTTCGAGAGCCTTTCTAAGGTGGAGATGGTGTATTGAGGGCATGAAGAGGTGGATGAAGGTAGGAGGGAGTGAATGAAGGTTGGGGAAGCCTCCTAGCCAATCCCAAGACCTCTTGGAGGTCTGTCTTGGACCAAGATCAATGCCCACGATGTCCTTAATTTTATAAACATAGTGACTATGGAAACTAATTTTTGGGAGTAGAATTAAAGGGTGGAAGGAGAAGATGGATAATTATAAGTGGATATGAAAGAGGTGCTCTCCCTTGCAGATCAAAAAAACCCTTCAACTAGCCACATTCATGCATTAATTGATCATTAACACAATGATATAAACTATGGTGGAAAAAATGAGTTGATTTTAGTAACATCTATTCCATGCCACAACATTATTCTGATCACTGAACTAACTCCTAAGTTGAAAAACTTAAATATGAAGAAATATAACTAACATCTATTTATTTCCAAGAAATTATAAACACAAATTTTTTAGACTAAGATTGTAAATCTTGGATTTAAGACCTCTGTGGTTTATATATTTTGAATTAGAAGCCGAAGAACCCACAGTATTAACCATTTCTTTTATCAACGTTTTGAATCCCAATTGGGATCCATCATCAGGACAAACTTGAATGAAGAAAGAAGAAGAGCTCTTAATTAGTTGTCATGACAGTACTTAAGGAATTGAAGGTCTGCAGCTCTTCTTGCTATCTTCACCCTAAATTTTTCAAGTAAATTGATTTCACTCCATGTATCCCCTCCGTATAGGGAAATGATTCTGGATTTAAGACCTCTGTGGTTTATATCTTTTGAATTAGAAGCTAGAGAACCCACATTATTAACCATTTCTTTTATCAACGTTTCAAATCCCAATCGGGATCCATCATCAGGACAAACTTGAATGAAGAAAGAAGAAGAGCTCTTAATTAGTTGTCATGACAATACTTAAGGAATTGAAGGTCTGCAACTCTTCTTGCTATCTTCACCCTAAATTTTTCAAGTAAATTGATTTCACTCCATGTATCCCCTCCGTATAGGGAAATGATTCTTGATTTAAGACCTCTGTGGTTTATATCTTTTGAATTAGAAGCCAGAGAACCCACAGTGTTAACCATTTCTTTTATCAACGTTCCAAATGCCAATCGGGATCCATCATCAGGACAAACTTGAATGAAGAAAGAAGAAGAGCTATTAATTAGTTGTCATGACAATACTTAAGGAATTGAAGGTCTGCAGCTCTTCTTGCTATCTTCACCCTAAATTTTTCAAGTAAATTGATTTCACTCCATGTATCCCCTCCGTATAGGGAAATGATTCTAGATTTAAGACCTCTGTGGTTTATATCTTTTGAATTAGAAGCTGGAGAATCCACAGTATTAACCATTTCTTTTATCAACATTTCAAATCCCAATTGGGATCCATCATCAGGACAAACTTGAATGAAGAAAGAAGAAGAGCTCTTAATTAGTTGTCACGACAGTACTTAAGGAATTGTAAATCCTTCCACCCATTCTCCCATACGAGAGGTGATAGGGAAGCCTGCAATCAAAGGTTTTTATAGCTTAACATCTTGTGTAATAAAATAAAGACATTAAATTATTTAAGCTAAGAACAAGACAAAAATACAGAAGAGGTACCGAAGGCTTTGGGTTGGGCCCAAACCCAAGGGTTTCAACCCTCTAAAACTAGCTCAGATGCAGCTTAATAACCAAATTCTCATCATGAGAAAATAGTAGTCTCATACATCACATGAAAGTTAGCAATGAAAATGTCAAGCCCTAGGTTCAATAGCTACTCCTAGCCGAATAGAAACTTCAAATCCTAATGAGCCTTTCAACTTGTTTATTTATACAAAACGGTGGCTGATAGAAACTCACTTGAAAATAGGATTGACTCCCTCCTTGATCTCTAAAATTGTGGATCTCGTCCTTCTTGAGCTTCTAATGCACTTGGAGTTACTTGATTGTCAGTGAATTCAAGCTTGTTAGTGAGGATTTGGTGATCTCAAGCTGAGTTAGAGAGTAAAGGAGGTGGACAAGCCTCCCTAGATTCCCTCCTGGTTGTCTTCATCAAGCCCCTGCATAGTAAATGATGTTGGGTTGTATTATATTCTTTCCACGACTAGCCCACATAGTTAACTGGGGGGTTAAGGAAGGGGGGGGGGGGGGGGGGGGGGGGGGGGGTGGGGGGAGTGCCCCCTTCGTTGCGTCGATTGCATAGTGGGGGGCTCATAAGAGGTTTGAGGGGTGAAGGAAACCCCCCTCTATGTGGTCCAGGGTAGTGTCCCGTAAAATTTTTCATTTTTGGACCTTATATTAGGTTGGGTGGACCTACCTATGGTTCTATGCATGTTTTCCACACATGGTTTTAGACGCCATGGTTTTCAGTTCATGGTTTTGGAGGCGATGGTTTTTGGTAAATGGTATTGGATGCTTCGGCATGTATAAATATGTATTCTAACATTGAAAGGAGCATAATGAAAAATCAGGCTGGTAGTCCCGGATTTTGGATCCAAGGGAAAATCTCTGTGTATATGTGTTTTATGTGTTATGCTCTTGCATTGTTTATTTTCTGTGTTTTAGAATTCGTATGTAGGTAATTTCTATACAGGGTTAAAACCTACATTTGGTATTTGAGCTGTTTTGGCTTCAAGAGGACACCTTTGTTGCTGAGGGGTTTCGCTCGGGCCTGTGGTAGACCGTGTTCAGTGGGAGACCTGTGAGATCAATTCTGGCGATGAAAGAAGATGGCGAGCAGTGGAAATATAAAGACCGAGAAATCTAATGGTCAGAGTTTTGAGTTATGGAAACTTAAGATGGAGGATCTGTTGGTGGATAAAGATAAGTGGATCATGGTAGATCTAGGTACTAAACCAATCGGAGTGTTCGATGAAGAAAGGAAGAAGTTGGATTGGAAGGCAAAGAGCACAATACGATTGTGTGTCTCAAATTCAGTATTGTTGAATGTATGAGGGGAAACTACGGTGAAGGATTTGTGGGACAAGTTAGGGACTCTGTACCAATCTAGGTATCTGGTGAATAAATTGTTCCTGTGGAAAAATTTGTATAACCTGAGGATGGAAGATGGATACTTGGTGATAGAGAATCTCAATGCATTTAATAATGTGGTAAGTCAGTTATTATCTTTTGATATTAAAATTTTAGATGAAGATAAGTGCATCAGTTTGTTGTGTTCTCTACCAGATTCATGGGATAGTCTGGTTATTGCAATAGGTAGCAATACAACAGCCTTGTAGTTTGATGAAATAGTCTCATCCTTGTTGAAGGAGGAGATGAGATGAAAAAATATGGAGAGCAAGAATGGTGATGCCTTGTCTATACGAGGATGGTCCCAGAACATAAACAAAAATAACTCATCGAGTGGGAGATCTAAATCTAGAGGGAGATCTAAATCTCTACGAAAACCTATAAAGGTCGTGTGCTAGAAATGCGGAAAGGAAGGGCACTACAAAAGCGGTTGTAAATCTAACGCTCCTAACAAAGGAAATGGATATGTTGATGCTCCTTTTGCAGAGGTGAAAACCACCTCAGATGAAGGTGGGGATGTGTACTCGGCTTCTTCAAGTACACATGTAGATCATGAGGCATGGTAGATTGAATTAGGTGCATCTTTCACTTCACTCATAGAGAGTGGTTATGCGAGTATGAGAAATACGATGGTGGTGATGTATTCTTAGGGGATGATAGGAAGGCTAGAATCGTTGGTTGTGGAAAAGTAAAGTTGAAGTTGCAAGGTGGAAGGGTTAGAAAACTTCCGTGTGCTCTATGTATTCCTGCATTGGCCAGAAATTTGATTTCTGTAAGCAAGATGGATGGTGCAGGTGTGAAAACAATGTTTGAGAAGGATACCTGCAATATGGTTCGGGGGGCATTGGTATTGATGCAGGGAGTTCAAATTAAACTTTGTACAAGTTGCAAGGTAGCACTATTGTTGATGGGTGCAACATCACTGTGGTTCCTAAAAGTGGAGCAAAAAATCTTTAGAGAAGACCATGTTGTGGCATCAAAGGCTTAGACATATTGGAGAGAAGGGCCTTCAAATACTTCATGGTAAAGGTATGGTAGGTGGTATGAGTAATAGCACTCTGGATTTTGATTTCTATGAAAATTGTGTATATGGGAAGCAGAATCGAGTGAGTTTCCCCTCTAGTGGTAAGAGGGTGAAACAAATATTAGAACCCGTGCACAATGATGTGTTTGGACCTGTGAAGGTTCCATCACTAGGTAAGTCTGTGTACTATGTATCATTTATAGATGACTTCTCAAGGAATACATGGATATATTTCCTTAAGAAGAAATCTGAAGTCTTTGACAGGTTTAAAGAATTTAAGGCTCTCGTGGAAAACCAGACAGAGAAGAAGATAAAGGTGCTGAGAACAGATAACGGTGGAGATTTTTGCAGCAAGGAATTTGAAGAATTATGTAAGAAGTGTGGTATAGCACGACAGAAGACTACTCCATACACACCTGAGAAAAATGGAGTTGCAGAAAGAATTAACAAGACGTTGATGGAAAGGGTAAGAAGCATGCTCTATGGTGCTGGGTTAGGACAAGAATTCTGGGTAGAGGTGGTGGAGACAGCATGTTACCTAGTCAACAAATCACCTTCATCAACATTGGAGGATAAGACTCCCTAAAAGGTATGTACTGGTAAGAAACCCTCTCTTTCACATCTGAGGGTATTTTGATGTGATGCATATGTACATGTTTCAAAGGACAAAAGAACCAAGTTGGATAATAAATCTGAAAAGCGCATATTTATTGGGTATAAGGATGGTTTAAAGGGTTATAAGCTTTGGAACCTAGTAACAAGGAAGGTTGTGTACAACCGAGATGTGGTGTTCAGATAGGTAAAAGAAGTTATTAAACATGAAGTCCAAACAAAGGAACCTAAGAAGATAGAGTTTGAGATTAAGGAGGAAGAATCAGACATTACCACAGAGGAGGAATTAGAAGATGAAGAGCCACAAACTCTGGGTGTGAGAAGATTAGTTCGAGAAAGAATGCAACCAGAAAGGTATAGTCCATCTACTTTCTATTCAAATTTTTCTTTATCTATTACTGACGATGATCCCATAACTGTGAAGAAAGTAGTAGATTTAGAGGATGGAAAACTCTAGAAAGAGGCCATGGTTGATGAAATGGCATCTTTGCACAAAAATGAGGCTTGGGATTTGGTGGAGTTGCCGGCTGGAAGGAAACCCATTGGTAGCAAATGGGTTTTCAAGAAGAAGACAAATACAGAAGGAAATGTGGAGAAATACAAAGCTTGATTGGTAGCAAAAGGTTATTCCTAGGTGCCAGGAATTGATTTTGGTGATATTTTTTCTCCTGTTGCCAAGGTAGCTTCTATTAGATTACTTTTATCTGTTGTTGCTGCTTTTGATTTTGAGGTAGAACAGATGGATGTGAAGACAACATTTCTTCATGAGGATCTGGAAGAGGAGATCTACATGAAGGAACCTAAAGGTTTTGTAGTGAAGGGTAAGAAAGAAATGGTATGCAAGTTAAAGAAGTCTCTGTATGGGTTAAAACAGTCACCAAGGATGTGGTATCAGAAATTTGATACATTTATATGGGGACTTGGCTTCGCCAGAAGCAAAGCATATCACTGTATGTATTTTAAATTAATTGGTGACCATGTTATTTATTTGGTCTTGTATGTGGACAATATGTTGCTAGTTGGAAATGACAAAGAAATTATCTAGGATTTGAAGACCCAATTGTCCTCCAAATTCGACATGAAAGATCTTGGTGCTGCAAACTATATTCTGGGCATGGAAATTAAAAGAGATCGAACAAAGAGGAAGCTCTGGTTAAACCAGGGGAAGTATGTCGAGACAATATTGCAGAGATTTAATATGCAGGATAGTAAACCAGTGAAGGTTCCTATTCCTGTAGGTGTAAAGTTATCTGCTAAACAATGTCCCAAGACACAAGAAGAGGAAGAGGACATGTCCCGTGTTCCATATGCAAGTGTAGTCAGTAGCCTGATGTATACAATGGTTTGTACTAGACCAGACATTGCACATACATTGGGAGTATTGAGCAGGTTTATGTCAAAACCAGGAAAGGAGCATTAGACAGCAGTGAAGTGGATTTTTAGGTATTTACGTGGCACTAGTGATTATGGTTTGTGCTACCAAGGAAGACCAGGATTGGATAGAGTGTTGGATATTCGTGGCTTTGTTGATGTATATTGGGCTAGAGGTCTGGATCAGAGAAGATCTACAAGTGGGTATGTGTTTAACCTATTTGGAGGTGAAGTCTATTGGATGAGTAAGAAACAATCTGTAGTGGCGCTGTCAACTACAAAGGCAGAATACATGGTAGCAACTCATGCAAGAAAGGAATCAGTTTGGTTGTAGAGATTGTGTTCAAGTATGGGGTTAGTATAGGGAGCTATAAGGATAAACTGTGACAACCAAAGTGAAATTTTCTTGGCAAAGAACCCTGCATATCATTCAAAGACAAAGCACATTGACCTTCAGTATCACTTTGTGAGGGATATGATAGAAGAAAGAAAGGTGTTGTTGGTAAAGGTGGATGCTTTGAAGAATACTGCAAATGCATAGAAAAAATCTGTGAGCTCTGAGAAGTTACCTTGGTGTAGAGAAATAATGGGCATTGCAGGGTTGGATAAATGACTAAGCTTTCTTGTGGCCCCCTATGGAAAGAAAACAACAAGTGGGAGAATGTTGGGTTGTGTTATATTCTTTCCATGACTAGCGCACGTAGCTAACTAGGGGATTTTGGGGGGGGGGGGGGAGTGCCCCCTTCATTGCGCCGATTGCATAGTGGGGGGGTCATAAGGGGGTTTAAAATTTTTATTTTTTGGACCCTATATTAGGTTGGGCAGACCTACCTATGGTTTTGTGGATGTTTTTTGGACATGGTTTTGGACGCAATGGTTTTCGGTCCATGGTTTTGGATGCGATGGTTTTCAGTCCATGGTATTGGATGCTTAGGCATGTATAAATATGTGTTGTAACAATGAAAGGAACATAATGAAAAATCAAGCCGGTAGTCCCGGTTTTGAGATCTAGGGGAAAATCTCTATGTGTATGTGTTTTATTTGTTATGCTCTCGCATCGTTTATTTTCTGTGTTTTAGAATTCGTATGCAGGTAATTTCTATATAGGGTTAAAACCTACAAATGCCTAAAAAATGCTTATTGTTTCCTGCAATTTAATCCTGTTAGGCCACATACTATAAAAAACACTTTCTACTCTTCCTACTAAGCATATTATAACCAAAAATGTGAATTAATGTGAGAAAAGGATAGTTTTAACGATAGAGGATAGCATAATGAAAATGAAGATATACCTATTGATGGATCCCATCATTTCCCCCCTACCAAAAGTGTCACTCATCCTTTGAGAAAATTAGTCATCCATATGAAGCTCATTCATGGCCCTGGTGGCATCTATGACATCCCAAGGAAACTTAGATGATGTGCCCTCCTATGGATAAAAACCTGCATTTTCCTTTATCTCTGTTCATACCTTTTGTTCCTCTACCTGGTTACCTTCTTCTTGTAATCCCAATAGCAAAGGTGGACTAAGTTTGAGTCTGCTAAGTAGTAAAAAGGGTTGTTTTTACCTCTATTTACCCCACATTAATTGTCAATCCAAGAATGATTTGTTATTTCAAAGAGTTTCCTCAGTTTGAGGTGGTCATTTGTCCGAGTAATGCTAGTACTATAGTGCTCTCAGTACAAGAGTAAATGGATGCCTGGAATGAAACTTATTTGCAAAAAGAAACCTAGAATTCAAATCATGCATTCAGAAAATTCATTAGTCAAGGGTACAGTAATAGTAACTCTTCCCTTTGTAAATTGATATAATAAAAAAGGCACCCAAAGGAAGGATCGTCAAACTGGGAACTAGACAGCGTATGTTAATGTTCACTATAGTCTTAGACCTTCTACACACCAAAGCAATGATAATATTCAATTGATAGGAAATAGAACAACAACTATCTCTATTTAACCAGATTGAACAGCAAACCCTTAATCTATGGAAATGAATGCAACAAGAATTATAATCTACAGAAATTAAGTAACAGCTTTCGAATTGAACAACAAACAGAAATGGAACAACATACTATTAGAAATAAAGTATGGAACAACAACTCAGATTTGAATGTACAGCAACTCAAGTTAAACATGCAACACACTTAACATCAAGGAGAACAATAATCTGAGCTTTGATACAATACGCATGAATCACAGTTATAAAGTAACAGTAATTATAACGGAACAACAGTTGTAACGAAACAACAATTCTGAATGAACAACAATCACAATTTAAGAATAAATCATACGGTAGTACCGATTTAGGAACATACAGCACAGTTGAACTATAATTGAATGGCAATCTGTAAGGAATAGCAGTGTTATATCAATTGTCAAAAGGAACAACAATGCGATACAATGTTAGAACATCAACATAGCATTCCTGTTATAGATAACAATAGTATTTAACCAAGTACATATATAACGGAGCTGATATGTAAAACAGTAAAGCACATCAGATTACTAAATAGAGTAAATGAAAGAAATCAAACCACACATGAATCAGAAATATGATACAGGAGTGAGTGATCCTCTAGGGCCAGGCCCTTAGCCTCCAGGGACAGACCACTTGAAATTACTCCAGAATCAAAGACAGAATGGCAACCAGATTTATATTAAAACGTCAAAAAAAGTTACAGTGAGTCGATCTTCAACGAGAATCGATGATCAAAGTTTCAAATACAAATAAAATTTACATAAAATGACAACCAGTCCCCCTCAGGCTAGTAGTGTTGCCCCTTCTTATAACAGCCGAACGAAAATACCAACAATACAGAGAATTGTTAAGAGGGATTTTCCAAGCTGTTAATTTGCAGTTATCCTTCTGTTCTATTGCGCTAATTTGAGATTTCCTTTTCCTTTTTCTAGCTGTTATGCTCCAATTTGGATTGTCTTGTTTGAACGCGGTTCCCTACTGAAGGGACATCAGTTAACTTGGTCTCGTTCTTTCTTTTGGGATGACAGTCTTCCATTTTCCCCTTTTTCTGCATAGAAAAAGGTAATTATTAGCTATTCATATTACACATAAATCTTCTAGATTCTATCATATTTTTGTGTCATATGCCTAGTTCATGATGTGAAAAGGTTGCGAGTTTTGAAGAAAAGATAACAAAGTAAATGAAAATAACATACCTTCTCCAGTGCCCAATACACCCCCCTGCTTACCCTTTTTCATGCCCTGATGAAAACATTTAGTTGACATGCAAGGTGGTGAGAGAGTAGGTCGGAGATGGGATCTCATGAGGTGGTCTACATCCATGATGCCTAGCTAGGTGTTCAAAAAGATGCCCTGTCTGACCCTCAAGCATTTCATACAAGGCTTGGTATCTAGGTGCAGGGTGTCAGATAACCGGACTACGGAATCTATAACCTAACCAGGATGGCCCTTCCCTCAAAATAAGATCACCGTAGAGGCTCAAGAAATCAACAGCTAACTTAAAGTTCTCATAATTAAATGGTTCCCTGAGTTGGATATTCAGATTAGAAGTCTGATATCGAAATTTAGTAGCTACAATGGCAAGGTATTTGATGGTAAAAAAGTATTCTATCCCTTGCCGATTGATTGTTGTATGAATGGGTCTTAATGCTTCAATCACACCCGGATTCCTCATGAGGTTCCTATGTTTATTCCATAACTGCAATGGATCTCTAGGCTTAGCTCTTACCCATAAGTCTAATCTGTTTTCTTGTCTTTGGAAGGCATTATAGGCCTTAAGCCATTTTATTTGATTAACTCCAAATGAAATGAATGCCTGTAATTGGATATCCCCAATGAAAGGGTCGGGGTTCTGCTCTATTTCTTGGTCTAACAAAATGTTGTGCAAATAGAACTCGCATAATAACCTCTGAACCTTTACCCCATAGTGCTTACAACAATTTATGATATCTTCAATAGTATTTATTTATATCGGGGCTCCTACTTTAACAACTTTAATTTTCAATTGCAAATATCATTCCATTAAAAACAAGGCATAATTCTTAGCAGGCACTCTACATGCTAGGACGTCAGTATATAAAGAGCATAAGGTATCCATTTGTTTGATAACTACATCTAGCCTATGAGTTACCTTTGCGACTCTTTCTTCTTCCCTTCGCCATCCTTCAAAAGCCTGGCTTTCAGATAAATTGACATTCCTTAGCTGCTGTTGTAATTCTTCATACTTTTCGCGAGAGACAGTTTGTTCTGTAAGTTTTTCTACTGCTTTCTAGGCTTGCATCAAACCCTCTCGTAGGGTTACTGTCCTTGGATCACTATCCGACATAGTAGTTGTAAGTGGGAGGTTCACTTGAATCTTCTTATTGCATCGTCCCATAATTATGGTTCGAATTTCCTTAGAGGACTGTGCCTCTGTTTGAATTTCTTTGTCACAGGCCGTTATGTCATCTATTTGTACTTCAACATGGGCAACAGCTGAATGCTGTTCCTTTTGGCTTTGAACAACAGGCTGGACTTGAGTCCTCCTGATATTTTTCTTGAGAGGTTTCGCTGGGGTGGCTGCATGTCTTACCACCGAAGTCCTCTGTGCTCTCTTCCCCATTTTCAGAATCCTAATTTGTTGTCGAAGTCGCGCAATTACATTAAGAATTCTTTACTATTCCTTTCGTAATTTTTTGATTTCTTCCATTTTATCGGAAGGAACGGCCGTTCGTGCACTCGGGCCTAGACTTTCTTCTTGACCAATTTCTTGTTTTTTCTCTTGGGGTACTTCCTCATTATTCTATTGATTGGGTTGTTCGGGGGTAGAAACCCTAGCTTGCTCTGCAATTTCCTGGGTAACCTCTTCTTCCCCCCTCTCTTCTTCATACACTTCTTCCATTGTATTATGACTTGGAACAAATTGTTCCTCTTCTTCATCTTCATCATTTTCCTCTCCATATGCGCTTTCATCATGGCTGGAGTGATTTTCTTCTTCTTCTTCGTCACATAACTCTTCGGATGCACTCTTATCATGAACAAAGTGCTCTTGTGGATCTTCCTCCATGTGGAGATTTAGTGAGCTGAGAGGTTGAGTATATTCTCCCATGTTGGCAAAAATCTGTGCTGATTCATCCTCTCGCAACAGATTTTGCAACAGGCTCTCCTCACGTTTCTCTGTTTCTTCCTCAGCCTGACTAGATTGTTCGATATCTTGCTCTGTTTCTCCCTCATCATTCAATTCTCTTTCATTCTCTTCTCCTTCCAATTGCGGGGGGTGCTCATCCCCTGACTCAACAATTTCCACCGGTTGACTGGTGTTCCCATGGGAGTTTTCCAGCCTCCCTCTGATCCATGCCAATCTGATGGATTTCCTCTGTTTTAAAGGCCTATTTGACGTGCTTAAAGTGTGCTTTCGTTTAGGGGCTGGTAAAGTCAATCCCCCATTTATTGTAAAAATTAGTTCTTCCCAGTTGCTCTATTGCTGAGCAAGATTATGGCTAACTATTAGTCGTATCAACCCATCGTGACTTACTACCGATTCTACATGTCATGATTTTTTCATGCTTCGGGCAACATCATGTAGTAAAGAATTTAAAAATGTAGGAAAATTCATAGAGCATTTCTGTTTCAATACGGCTAAAAGTTTAAGGTGTCGTGGTCTTACCAGATCTTTCCTACCTTTACAGGTGATGTAGCTCTGGATGAATCTTGCCAATTTTTCCCACGGTTCTCCCATGGTTGCTCGTAGAACTCCTTTTCCACTTTGAGTCAGGTTCTGACCTTCATCTTAGAAGATTTTGATGGCATCTCACACCCTTACTTTCTTCAGAGTCCACACAGATCTAGTGGTTGTTAGTCCCGAAACTTCTGCAATTATGTTGTCAGTGACTGTTATCTATCTCCCCCTTACCGTGGAGTGATATTCTTGTAGGTTCTGCAAAAATTCAATTGCCATGGTCTCATTGGATTGTTGTAGACAATCGAGATAAGCTATCCATCCTGCCCTTGTTATAATTTTCCGTGCGACATCAAAGATTGTCAACACTTGTGGTTCTATACGAATTGATCTTCCTCCCATGCTTAGAAAACTGTAAAAACATAAAGACTACAATGGAACAGTAGGTTGTTCAAGTTGTTAGTAACCACAGAGAAAATGACGGAACAACAAGCTCGTTTAGAGTTCAAATTATTGCTAATTGTTGCAGAGCATAACACGGAAATAATTTTGAAACAACAAGCCATGCAAGTTGGAAAATGATATATCGTTAAACCTTGATATTCCCAAGTAAAAGTTATCCAAATAAAAAACTGACACGTATGCCAATGAATTATGAGGTTACCTGCTCCCCCCCTACAATGTGATAGGCCGTCCTCGGCCGTCAAGTGAGGGAGCGGTGTGCTGGACTGCCATAATACATAGCCGAAAAGGAACAATGTATACTGAGATGCCATGCTTACAAGAACAAGGGGATTACCAAAATCAAGGTATATCATAGAATCGATTAATAAATAAGAGAATACCATGATATGATGCGAGATTGGGAGGATAGGACAGCTGACGTGCACAAAAATTTCAATGTAGTCACGATCAACTTTTTCTGTCACGATTTATTATAATAGATTTCATGTATTAGCAGTTTGAAAGAATTATGCTCATAATATTTTTTGACCCATTACAAAGGTAGAAGAAGGGATTCATAAGTGCTATTGGTGTATAAAGAATGTGACCTCAATACCATCAACATAGCTTTGTTGCCCAAAGGTGTCCGTAACGTTGACAGAGTTGTTTATTTCACCCATGGAACCATGATCCTTTGTGTATGCTTAGGAAAGTGTTGTGGAATGTCAGAATGGAGGCCATTATGTTGGCTTGGTAACCAGATAGATCATAATGCCATTCATTAGGAAGGAGTGAAATATGGACAGGCCGGCTCGTGATGAGACCTCCTGTTCCAAGGACTTTTTTATTTTGCTAATGTGCCTCTTTGATCATATCCCTGGTTTTGTGGCCATAGTGGGAATGCCACTTCACTTTCTTCCTTATGATCATGGTAGGCTGGCTCCCAATGAGACCCCCTGTCCTTCATTGACAAACCATGTTAGCAAAGTATATAAACATTTTTCTTTTCATTACTTTTTCTTTTTATAGAGGACTTTCTCTATTTATACACAAAGGGTGCTTCAGCACTCCTTAAGAGTAGGGATGGTGGAAGAAGTCTTAACATCTCAATAGAAAAATATGCCCTTCATTCTTATTTGTAATAGTGATCAAAGCGGATTATGAGATTTTAGAAGGAACCATCATGATAAAGATAACCAACCATATCGGTATTAGTAGAACAGTGACAACAAGATAATCAATAGTTGTGTCCTTTCCTCTTTTCTCTTGTCAATTCAGAGCAAATTCTTGTAAAGACAGCGGCTTTTTATGTAATTTGGTGATTTCAGTATCTTTTAGTTCTCATATTCATTACATAATTGTATAGCTATGTTTCAGATGTGATCCGAATGATAGAACACACACACACACAAAAAAAGAAAAAAATAAAACAAGTGCTATGTACAAAATTGCAAGCAAAAAGGAAGAAAAACTCTTAACTATTGTGCACTAAGAAGAATATCAACAAAGAAGACAAGCGCAAGTGAAATAATGCAAAAATTTTGTGTTTTTCAAAAAAGGAACAACGGAAATCGCAAGTGTTGTTCCTCTGCAAAAAGGAATAGCAGAAAACAAAACACGCCGTTCAGAACAAAAATGTTGTTCCTTCGGGAAAAGGAACAATAGAAGATAAGAATGTTGTTCCTTCGGAAAAAGGAGTAGCAGAATAAAAATGTGTCGTTACTTTGGGAAAAGGAACAAGAGAGACGAAAAATGTTGTTCCTTCGGAAAAAGGAACAATAGAAATAAGAATGTGCCGTTCCTTCACGAAAAGGAACAACAGAGATGAAAATGTTGTTCCTTCGGAAAAAGG
Organism: Pinus tabuliformis; assembly: GCA_031772625.1. NCBI lineage: Eukaryota > Viridiplantae > Streptophyta > Pinopsida > Pinales > Pinaceae > Pinus > Pinus tabuliformis. Next base: position 1,452,644,245 of record CM062818.1, on the reverse strand, counting down.
AACAACGGAAACAAAAATGTGCCATTCCTTCAGGAAAAGGAATAGTAGAGATGAAAATGTTGTTCCTTCGAAAAATGGAATAACAAAAAAATGCAAGTGTTGTTCCTTTCAAAAAGGAACAAAAAAACAACAGATATTCTGTTCTTTTTAAAAGGAACAACAGAAAATGAAAATGTTGTTCCTTTGAGAAAAGGAAAAGCAAAAAAATGCAAGTGTTGTTCCTTCCGAAGAGGAACAGCAAAACGACAGAAATGCTGTTCCTTTTAAAAGGAATAGCAGTAGTGCAAATGTGTTGTTCCTTTTTTTTTTTAAATGAACAACAGAATGGTTAAAATTTTGTTCCTTGCGAAAGGAACAACAAAGTACAAAAGTGTCGTTCCTTGAAAAAGGAGCAAGAAAATGGTGAAAATGTTGTTCCTTTTGAAAGGAATAGCAAAGTGCAAATGTTATACAACTGCAAGAAAATATATACAAAAAAAGAATTATGTGCAGTGTTTAAAAGTAGTTGAATTACTTAACCAAAGGTGAGGAATATTTCTCTTTCTCAACCAGAATCTGCATGTCAGAGTCTTTGCAGAGTTGTTGGTAGAAGGATTCCCGAGTAAGTGGTTTGCGGTATAATCGAACTCGGTGGCCCTTTACCTTAAAGGTATGTCTAGATCCATCATTGGTGGTTAGAGTAATGGTGCCATTATCATGTACCTTTTGGATTTTGTATGGTCCCAGCTAGCGAGTTTGAAGTTTCTTGGGGAAATCCTGGAACCTAGAGTCATATAGGAGCGCTTAATCTCCTTCGCAGAAGACTTTCTTTTTAATGAGGGCGTCGTGCCATTTGGCTCGTTGTTGTTGTATTAACATAGTATGTTGAAGGGCAGAGAGCCTAATTTCATCTAGCTCATTGATCTGTTGTAATCTATTAGTTTGAGCCTTGTCTAAATCTAGACCAACCTCTTGTGTTGTTCATAATGTCTGTATTTCAAATTCTATCATAAAGATGGGTTCCTTTCCAAAGACTAGTTGATATGGTGAATAACTAGTAGTACTTCTCCATGTTGTTCTGTATTCCCACAATGCTTCTAGCAGTCTTACAACCTAATCGCTTTTGTGTGATGCAATGGTTTTTGTCAGTATTGCTTCTATTATTTTGTTTGTGCTTTCTACTTGACCATTTGCCTGTGGGTGGTATGGAGTAGTAATTTTATGCTGGATATGATAATTTTTCAGTGTTGCAGCAATCTTGTTACCAGCAAACTGTGGTCCACCATCTGTAATTATATCTCTTGCCAGGCCATATCGCACAAATATGTGGAACAAGAACTGAATGACAGAATCCTCTGTAGCTCTAGGTAATGCTTCTGCTTCAACCCATTTGGTGACATATTCTGTTGCTACTAGAATGTATGTTTTCTGATTTGACGATGGGTTTATTCGACCAACAAAATCAAGCGCCCATTGTTCAAATGGTTCAATAACTAGCTGTGGGTTCAGGGGCATTTCATCAGCCTGTCCAAGGCATCCTGCTCTTTAGCAGCTATCACAAGCTTGAACGAACTTTTTTGCATCTTTCAAGATCGTGGGCCAATAATACCCTGTTTGCAGGACCTTGTGTTCAATTCTTCGATCGCCGAAATGTCTGCCACATGGTCCATTATGACAAGTTTTCAAAATGTCAAAAATTTCGTCTTCACGGATGCATCTTCTAATATGCATATCTACCCCTGTATGAAACAGGTAGCCCCCAATCCAAGAAAATCGAGCACTACGCTGAACAATCTACTTTCGTTCATTGGGGGTCGGATGTTTTGGTAATTTGCCTACTACTAAATAATTTGCAACATCAGCGTACCAAGGTGTTTTAACAGTGATAGCAAACAAATGTTCATCTGGGAATTGATCCTCGACCGCTGTTGCATCCACTGGTTTTGGCATTCACGAGAGAAAATCAACTATAGGATTTTCTTTTCCCGGTCGTTCCTTTATTGTGATATCAAATTCCTGCAATAAAATTAGCCATCTGGTTACTCTACCATTTGTGATTGGTTTATTTGCTAAATATTTTATGGCAGAGTGATCTGTATATAAAATTATAGGATATCTAGTGATATAATGCCTAAATTTATTGATGGCATGTATTACAGCTAAAAATTCCTTTTCAGTCACAGTATAGTTCAATTTGGCAGGCGACAAATTTTTGCTAATATAATAAATTGCATATGGTTTTTTATCTTCTTCCTGCCCAAGGACTGCTCCAATAGTTGTGTCTGAAGCAATTGATGAAATTTGAAATGGCAGGTTCCAATTTGGTCCTTGGAGTACTAAGGTTGTTGACACGAGTTTTTTTAGATTCTCGAAAGCTTGGTCGAATTTTTCTATCTAAACAAAGTCAAAATTCCCTGTTAGTGCATATAAAGGTGTAGAAATATGAGAAAAATGTTCTATAAATCTTCTATAATAACCAGAGAATCCAAGAAAATTGCGTACGTCTGTTTGAGTGGTAGTAGTAGGTATTAACAAAATTATTTGAATTTTGGCCGAATCTACGTGTATTCCAGCTGCTGAAATATAATGGCCTAGAATAAGTCTTTCAGTCATCATCATATAGCATATTTCATGGCTCAGACAGAGCCTGGTGGCAATGCATCGCTGCAACACTTTTTCTAGTGTGTCCAATGCTGGGTTGAAATAATCCCCGTATGGTGTAATATCATCCATGTATACTTCGAGCCCTCCATTTATTAAATTTGAAAAGATGCTGAGGATAGCCCTTTGAAATGTGGTAGGGGCATTGCATAGGCCAAAAGGTAAAACTCTATAGGCAAATGTTCCTTAAGGACAAGTAAAAGTGGTTTTGTCTTTGTCTTTAGGGGAAATCTGAATCTGATTGCATCCACTGAAGCTGTCTAAGAAAGAAAAGAATTTCTTTCCTGCCAAAGTGTCTAATACTTGGTCAATGAATGGAAGGGGAAAGTGGTCTTTTTGTGTTGCTTTATTTAGCTCTCTATAATCCACACAAATCCTCCACTTTCCATTCTTCTTTGGCACCACAACAAGTGGAGAGACCCATTTACTATCGGAGATAGGGTAGATGAAGTTCACATCTAAAAGTTTTTGAAGTTCAGCTTTTACAATGTCTTTTAGATGAGGGTTAAGTCTCCTTTGTGGTTGGCGAACTGGTCTTGCATCCTTCTCTATGTAAATGTGGTGTGTACATAACTAGGGATCAATTCCTTTCATGTCAGGGTAGTCCCATGCAAATGCTTCTTTGTATTTCCTTAGTAGCCAAATTAGCTTGTATTCTTCTTCAGAAGTCAAGTTGGCATTGATGTTTAAAGTCTTTCCTAGCTCTATTTCTACAATTTTGCTATTTGAGACAGAGGTAGTAGGTATTGCTTGGTCGTGAGTATCTTTAAGAGGATCTTCTTCTAATTCATTATCAAATGCTGCTTCTATCATGTGACATTGTATGTGGGATCTGGATTTAGTTTGGCTAAGAAAGTTGTTAATGACATCATCCTCTATTTGGTCTTTGAAATCGAGGGCATCTTCTATGGTTAATGGGGATCTAATGTTTTCGGTGAGGTATGATACAGGATGCTTGTTAGTTTTCATTATTGTAACACTTGGCTGGGCTGGAGGATATAAAGCTAGATTTTTGATATTGGCTCCTCTAGTTATGGTCATATTGCCTTGTTAGTAGCTAATATAAGCATCAACATTTGCAAGCCAAGGTCTGCCTAAAATCAATGGATGTCCATCAAGTCGGTTTGTGGGGTTTATTATCAAAAAGTCGACAGGATAATCCCAAGAATCAACAGATACCATGACATCATGTAATGTGCCCTCTGGCCTAACCATGGATCGGTCAGCCAGTTCTAATAAAGTAGAAGTCGGTTCTATTGATGTAATGCCCAGTTTTTGACAAGTGGTGGTTGTTAAGATATTGATTGCAGCTCCTAAATCAACTAAGGCATTTGAGAAGGTTTGTCCATTGATTTGTACTGTTACTATTGGATTTCCTGGGTCTTCATATTTAATGGGTGTTTCTTTTCCTGATAATAGATCAGATAGAGTACCAACTACTTGGATTGTTGGGTTATTTGCTATTCTCCTCCTTGGATTTTTTATACATAGCTCTTTAATGGTCTTCGCATATATCGGGATGTCTTGGATAGCTTGGAGGAGTGGAATTTTTATGTACAGATTTTTAAGTTCTCCCAGAATGCCGAAATCAGGATTTTGTGGAGGTCGAGGTATAGTTAATCTCTCTGGGAATGGAGGGGAAGATGTGATTACTTGATTATTTGTTTGTTGTCTGATCACATCCTCTTCTTGTAGTGGTTGTTCTATAGGTGACTGATTTTCAACTTGAACGATTTTATCTCCCTCTGTTTCAATGATGTGCCCAGATCTTAATTGGATATCATTACACTCCCTTAGATCGGTTCCTATCTCTGGTGTTTCAATTATTTGAATAGATTGGACTGATCTGTTATTCGGATTAGGGTTGGGTTGGGCTAGGAGTTGCGGTCTTAAATTATGCTGGGGGTTTTGTTGTAATGTTGGCAGTGTAGGTCGAGGGAGAGGAATGGTTCCTATTGGCTGATTCATCGGTCTTTGCCAGTTTGTTTGCCAGACTTGACTCTGTGAAGTAGGAGGGGACCATTGTGTGAGATATACATTGTTTTGCCAATATGGTGGGGTATAGGGAAAATTTGGCCAATTGGGTTGGCTTGCTTGATTCGGCCATGGTGATGATGAAGGAAATGGTTGTTGTGACCAATTTGAGAATGGAGGTTGATTTTGCCACATTGTATTATGTTGTTGAGCATGATATTGTGGAGGCTGAAAAGAGGAAGCTGAGTTTGGGAACATACCTGATTGTTGCAGCTACCATTGACGGCACTGGTTGAATAGGTACACCGGTTCTGGTTCTTCTTCTGCTTCCTTATATACTGCCTTCAATCCAGGAAGTGAGGGACAACTCTCTGTAGAATGGTCTTTTGTACAAATGGCGCAAACTTGGACTGCATCTAATGGACACTCCTTGTGGCTGTGTTTCTTTCTGCATCTGGGACAAAAGATTGCCAAATTTTGTTCTGCCTCTGCTTGCTTTTGTTTGGCTTGCATAATATCAAGTTGTGTTGTCAGTGTCCCCAATATGTCAGTTTTAAAATTTTCTAATAAATTTCCAATTTTTGCGCGAGTTACTCCCTCTGCAGAGATCTTGTTGTCTCTTGTAAACCTATCATGTTCCGCTGGTTTTAGTCTTGTGCTGCCTCTTGAGCTCCTAATACATAAATCAATAATGTTAGCAAAATTTTCTTGATAAATATCTCATTTTCCCATAATATTTAGTGTTTCAATCCATTGTTCCTTCATTCTCTAATCAATGTTTTTTTTAATACATTATCAGGTAAGGGTAATGATGCATAAGGAGATCTTTGAAGATTATACTGAAAACGCTCAACATATTCTTCTAACGTTTCATTTGGTCTAGCTACCATCTGAAATATTTCATCTTTTAACTCTCTAGACCTACAATAATCCTGATATTTTTTTAGAAAAGACTCCTTCATTTGATCCCAATTATTTATAACACCACCACCCAATCCCATAAACCATCTTAAAGTAGCCCCTTTTAATGTAGAAGGGAACAGTTTTAGTTTCTGGGGATCGGTGGTATAGTCATATCCCCTATACAGCAAATCAAATTCAAATAGTAATGCGTCTGGATCTTTTGATGTAAGGCCATGGAATGTAGGGATATGCTGGAGAGGGATTGCTTTCATAGCTACATTAGCTGCAGTATCCACAATGGGGTATTGCAGTGTAGAGGTTTGGGTGTTTGGCTAGTTCTCAGCCATTTGGTCAAATATGCCAATAAGCTTCTGGGATATCTAGGAGGGTATTCCTAGGCTGAGAAGGAACGAATTTAATAGGAATGGGCTTAACAACACTTCCTTTATCTGGGACGATGAGAGTGCTTAATGTTAGGGGAGATTTTGGTTCTTGAGGTTCTTCAACTTCATTATAAATGATTTTTGCAGCACTTCCCTTATCTAGGCTACTTAGTGGCTGAATTGTCCCAAGAGGAGATCTTGGTTCTTCAGTTTCTCCTGTTTCTCCTCTTCCTTCACAAAGGTTGCTAAGGTTCCCTTCTTGCAATGATTTTGGGCTAGAATTCTTAATTTCTTGAAAATTTTGTTCTTCGGTGTGACTATGCACCTCAGCAAAGGCTACAGATGGTGATCCTGTGACCTGAAGGGAACTAGTAGGTTGTCTAGAAGCAACTTTTCTAGGTCCTACTGAAGGCTGAGACTCTGCTTTCTTAAGGATTTCGTCTATAAAGGTCGATCAACCAAGGGTCGTTGGCCCCTTAGCTTTATCAGGCTTGGGTAGAGCTTTGGGATTATTTTCAGGCTTTTTCTGCTTAGTCATACACACAATTCAAATGCTAATTTCTACCCAAAGAAAACAACAACAAATCTGCAGGAAAGCGGGCAGGGGAGCAGGGCTATTAGATGCTCTATACGCAGGTTCTTACCTTCCATTTTCAAAACCCAGTTCTCTCCTAGCAAGTCTTTACATCACTTTGGAAAAAAAACAAATGGCTACACTCTTCCATGGCAACGGCGCCAAAATGTTGAGCAGTAAAAAGGGTTGTTTTTACCTCTATTTACCCCACATTAATTGTCAATCCAAGAACAATTTGTTATTTCAAGAGTGTACTCAGTTGCAGGTAGTCATTTGTCAGAGTAATGCTTGTAGTATAGTGCTCTCAATACAAGAGTAAATGGATGCTTGGAATGAAACTTATTTGCAAAAAGAAACCTAGAATTCAAATCATGCATTCAGAAAATTCATCAGTCAAGGGTACAGTAACAGTAACTCTTCCCTTTGTAAACTAATATAATAAAAAAGGCACCCAAAAGAAGGATCGTCAAACTGGGAACTAGATAGTGTATGTCAATGTTCACTACAGTCTCATACCTTCTACGCACCAAAGCAATGATAATCTTCAATTGGTAGGAAATAGAACAGCAACTATCTCTATTTAACCGGATTGAACGAGAAACCCTTAATCTACGGAAATGAATGCAACAAGAATTATAATCTACAAAAATCAAGTAACAGCTTTCGAATTGATCAACAAATAGGAATGGAATAGCAGACTGTTAGAAATAAAGTATGGAACAACAAATCGGATCTGAATGTACAACAACTCAATTTAAACACACAACACACTTAACATCAAGGAGAACAATAATTTGAGCTTCGATACAATACACATGAATCATAGTTATAAAGTAACAATAATTATAACAGAACAACAGCTGTAATGAAACAACAATTCCGAATGAACAATAGTCACAATTTAAGAATAAATCATATGGTAGTATCGATTTAGGAACATACAGTGCAGTTGAACTATAACTGAACGACAATCTGTAAGGAACAGCAATGTTATATCAATTGTCAAAAGGAACAACAATGCGATACAATGTTAGAACATCAACATAGCATTCCTGTTACAGATAACAATAGTATTTAACCGAGTACATATATAATGGAGCTGATATATAAAACAGTGAAGCACATCAGATTACTGAATAGAGTAAATGAAAGAAATCAAACCACACATGAATCAGAAATATGATACAGGAGCGACTGATCCTCCAGGGCCGGGCCCTTAGCCTCCAGGGACACACTACTTGAAATTACTCTAGAATCAAAGATGGAATGACAACCAAATTTATATTAAAACGTCAAACAGAGTTATAGTGAATCGATATTCAACGAGAATCGATGATAAAAGTTTCAAATACAAATAAAAGTTACATAAAATGATAATCAGTCCCCCTCAGGCTAGCAGTGCTACCCCTTCTTATAACAACCGAACAGCGATACAAAAAATACAGAGAATTGTTAAGATAGCAATCCCTCAGGATCGAAGGATCCTGAGGGATTCGCCAAGCTGTTAATTTGCAGTTATCCTTCTGTTTTGTTGCACCGATTGGAGATTTCCTTTTCCTTTTTCTGGCTGTTACGCTCCAATTTGGATTGCCTTGTTTGAACGTGGTTCCCTACTGAAGGGACAACAGTTAACTTGGTCTCGTTCTTTCTTTTGGGATGGCAGTCTAGCTATTCATATTACATATAAATCTTCTAGATTCTATCATATTTTTGTGTCATATTCCTAGCTCATGATGTGAGAAGGTTGCGAGTTTTGAAGAAAAGATAACAAAGTAAATGAAAATAACATACCTTCTCCAGTGCCCAACAGAGTCCTATCCATTTTATTTTCAGTCTTTTCATGATTATTTTTTACAATGGGATTCTTTCCAAGGCTTTCCTTAGCCTTTTAGGATAATGATACTCTCTAATTTTTATGTGTGGTAAGGCATGCCACCTTCTCTAAAAATCTTGTAGGCTCTTTGTTCCTGACATCCTAAAAGTGTCCTCAAAATGTACAATGGATTTCTCTTAGGTTTCTATGTATCTAGGTACTAAAGGATCAAAGGAAATAAGGTTATGATTGTTGATGACAACCTTAGGGTTTAGTAGCTCTCCTCTGATATACAAGGGTTCATTCTCTTCTTTTGTCATCAGCTTTCCACTTCCTCAACCCTTACCTCTTCATGAGTCAACCAAGATGTTAATTCTATTGGTTTCAAGTCTCCTATTATTTAATTGGGATCCCATAAATTTAGATCTGTTAGAATGAAATTGTGCATATATAATTAAACTACATTTTCCCTATATTCTATACTAGCTTGTTTGAAAAACTCAATAAACTACTTGTACTCTTGAAAAGGAAAAGATCCATACAATGCTAGTGTCTCAACCCAACTTAGGGTCCTATTTCTCCTATACCACCTATTTTCTACTTTCTCAAGGGAAGTTTGTGTCTTAGTTTACTTGAAGGTTAATGCCCTGGTGATGGCCTTCTCTCATATGTCATAGGTGGTTTGATTTTTCCCTTAGGAAGGGTAATCTCCTCAATTTTTCCTTCACTAGGCTCCACCTCACCTTTTTTACTAGGTGACTTCTCAATAGTGATAGGGACCTCTTAAGGAGGCAGTGGTTTCCCTTGAATGATCCTAGTGCTCTTCCTTGCTATGAAATATAGGGGACCTTGCCTCAGTTCCCCCTTTCTGGGCTTGACATGTGTGCTCAATGTGGCCAATGTGGTATCCACTTCTTGATCTAAATTCCATAGAGGAAGACTTGTTTTATGTCCTTGGTTTTGTTTTCCTGGGGGTTCAGAAGTCTTCTTAGGGAATTTTTTTTCTTCTAGTTGTTTCTCTTCTTCTTCTTTCTAAAGCTCTTCTTCTTCTTTTGCTCCTATTTCTTCTTCTTCCTTTGTTCTTCTCGCCTCTTCTTCTTCTCTTTTTCCTCCCCTACCTCGAATGTTATAGGTTAGTGTTTCTCCAAGTGTGATGTTTTGGGTTTCAATGAAGATATCCTTGTCCATGTCCCCAAAATTAGTCTAGAAGATAGGGTTCCTTAAGTGGCTCAAACCATCCATGAAAATTAACTTGACAAGACCATGGTGGGCTATGTCTTGATGATTTCATTCCCTGACCTTCTGGCTCATTTCAATGATTGAGTGCGGGAGGAAATGGGGAACACTAAGTCTCTGAGGGAGAGGTAATTCTATTTGAATATTAACTCATGAAGCTTTTAGTGTCAGTGTCTTCACACTGCCATCAATGATCAAAATTTACTCTTTTGCATCTCATGGTAGGAGTCCCATACTGTTGAGTCATTCCATTAGGTCATGGATCTACTAATGGTAGGGTTTACTTCAGTTTTTCCCTCATGATATGTACTTGTTGATCTTCTTTCATACCTTTTAGTCATGATTCATGTTCATTTTGCAATCCATTTCATGAAGTACATAGGGTTTGGTCTCATTAGGTCTTAGGGTTTCCTCCATGATCAAATTCAGTGATTGTATGTTAGTAAGGGTCAGCAAGCACATGAAGAGGTCAATAATCATTGTTAAAATCATAATTTATTAGTTCAGAAGTTGAATGTAGTTCTCATCTCAAAACTTGTTTTGAGGTGAAAACAGAGTATTATGTTTTTCATCCTTCATCATGATGTAATTTTATTGTTTCTATATGTAATATTTGTTCCCAAGCTCCTCCTAAAACTTGTGATGCTGCCAAGTACCTGCCACTACAAAATCAAGTGATTCTAAGCATAAGTCCACTTGCCATGTAAAAAGAAACAAACATGAAAGATAGAGCATTGTAAAAGACAGTTAGACATTATTAAAGTGGGTTTTCATAAACAAAAAATCAAAAAGGTGAAGCTATATAAAGCCATCCTCCTATTTTACATCACATTGTGTTATTGTTGAAGATCAAAGTGCCATAAGGAGATCAAAGGTTGAGTTTCAAGTGTCATTGAGAAAATACAGTGAAGTTGCTGTGGTTTTTCAAGATTTTGGCTGGCGCTGTGCTTTCAAGGTGGTATTGCACTTCTAGCAACATTTCCTGGTGCAAAAATACATGGGCGTTGCACTTATAGGCCGGCACTGCGCTCCTGTAGGTGGCACTGTACTTTGCCCAACAGAGCCTCAAATCACTCCAAATCACCAAATTCACCTCAAATCATCCAATTTTCCTCTTTTGCAGGTAAGTATATCATTCATCTCTTGTGGATTAGGGTTTTGCTTGTCAATTTTTGGTGTTTTCACTCTCAAATTCAAAACCCTAGTTCTCCCCACTCCACTAGTGTTTTCCTAACTTATCCATTTTCTATTGTTCCCTAAACCCTATTCCCACATATATTTTTCCAAACCCTACACTCTAAACCTTACTCACATCCCTAAACGCTATTCACATCCCTAAACCCTGTTCACACACACATTTTCACACTCCTTCCTTCATACACTCTACCCATTCCATTCCTCCACCCTATTTCCACACTATTATCCACAATTATCCATATACAACCACATTCTTCAAAACCCAAGGAAAACAATGGAAAGAGATAGTGATTATGAGTACGAAGAAGAGACATTTAGTGACAGCTCCAAGGAGAGAAACACACGACAAAGGAAGCCTCATAAAGGAGGAAAAATCATCACAGAGGAGCCCACTAGTTTGACAGAATTACAAGCTTGCCCACTTGCAGTTTCTTGTTTCAGGCATCAAGCATGTTTTGAATTTTTTGAGATGGTAGGGAGAGTTCAGTTTCACCATGATTTGGCCAGATTTTTTTCACTCATTTGCATAACAATGAGGTGACACTTGCTGGAGTAACCTTCAAAATTTCATCAGCTTTCATTTTAGAGGCCACTAGAATTCCTAATGTGGGTGGAAAATGGTACAAGGTTCATGATCTTGATGAGGATTACTATGAGCCTTATATCAAGGCTAAATATAGAAATCAAGTGAAGAAGTTATTCCCGTTTAAGTTTTTGGAAAATAGGTATGTTTCTATGATGAGAATTATTATGAAATACTTCACTTGTGAAGGTAGCTTCTCCTGGTTGTATGCCTATCATATTAGACTCCTCATGCATTTCACTAGAGTAAAAATGTTGAATCTCCCTTACTTCATGTTTAGAAACATTGAGAAAATGGCACATATTGTATACAGGAAATCATACCCCCAGCAGTTGAACAACATATACCATTACTCTTTGATTAAAATCATTGTTCTACACCATCTTAGCCTTCTTAACGTTCCATGGGAGAGTTTCATTGCTCATGAGATATTCAAAGGTCCACATATCCCTTCACCAGTGCATCAAGAAGAAGGTGGGCCTTCTAGCCATGGAGAAACAAGGGAAGAGACCAAGGAAACCAAAACTGTTGAGGTTCCAATGTATGTAACATATCAGAGAGCCACAAGGAGACTTTTTGTAGCTGCTAGGCAAGTGCTTGCTCCACAAGATGTGGAAGGGGTCGTGCCTTCATCATCAGTTCACAGGCAAATGTTTGCTCCATAAGATGTGGAAGGGGCTTCGCCTTCGTCATCAACAAAACAGGTACATGTTGAGTAGTTGAGCAAAGGCAAGGAAAAAGTGCAGGAGGAAGACCTTGGTGATGAGTAGGAAAGAGATTTTGATCTTGTTGAGCATGAAGAGCCTCAACAACACTTTACTCATCATAGAGTTGACATCATTAACTTGGAAGCTCAGGATGAAGAAACTGTCAAGGACATCATCATTCAAGAGAGGGAAGCTCAAATACAATCATTGGCTGATAACTTAGAAAGAGCCAAGTTCATCATCAGATATTTAGAGCAGGAAAACAAACAATTGAGTGACAAGAAAGTCCTCATGGAGCTGCAAATGATCAAAGAAAACAGGCAAAAGGCCAAAGAGGCTCATGTCAAGTTGACTCCTATTGAGAAAGAGATTGAGAATGATAGGGAAACATGGCGTGAGAGGGTCAACATACATATTGAAGGGCTGATTGAGAAGGCCAACAAGGATAAGAAGATGTTTCGCCACATGGCCTACCATTACATGACCCGCAACAAAATTTGTAACATGAGGATCAGGAAGCTTAAAGCTAGGTTGAGGAAGACCTTAAAGAGCAATAAGGAGCATTATAAGTTGAAAATATTAGCTGAAGCCTCACTTTCCCATCAAAGCAGCTAATGGTGGTGTCCCATGCCAAATCTGGGCAAGTTTTGAAGGTTTTTTTTTTTTTTTTTTTTTTACAAATCTTGATATTTTCAACACAGGAAACTGGCCTAGAAGCTCAACACCACTGGTGCTGCGCTTTTACCTGAAGGATCAGATGAACAAAAGGCTTGCATATTTTTATTTAAGAGGATGAGAACATGCACCCTAGAAATTTTTAGAAGTTTTGAAGCAAATCTGGGTCACCAAAAGGTCCAAAAACTACCAAAAAATGACCTTTCTGCCTCATTTTGGACACACAAAAGCAGTCTTGGGAAATTCAAATTTTGAGGGAGAAAATGACCTTTAAATTCAAGAATTCAAGTTGTTCCAGAAACTAGACTTGAAGACCTTTCCAATGAGCTATCTTGGGCTCAATTTGGTTAAGGGGAAGGCCTCCAAAAGTAGGTGGAAAGCGGCACTGCGCTTTTGACCAGTGGTGCTGTGCTTTTGACCAATTTGTCCAAAAATCCAAAATTTTTCATGTTTCCACTATGGATTCACTTTCTCTCTCCTCATGGTTGTTTTTATGATGTAATTGATGACATGGTATGTAATTATGATGGTAAAACAGTGTTAGAGGGTAGATTCATTAGTTAGAGATGGTTTTGAGGCTAATGAATTAGTTTCCATGCTTATAGAGGCAAGTAGTTTGACTGTCTATATTCTTGGTCCATGTTTGGAAATGGTTGTAACAACCCCTCTTCTCATGGATTCAACCCCTGATGGTCAGGATGAGTGGTTTGGTTGTCTATATTATGTATTTTCTTCCTCATTTGCAAGGGTTGGATACACTTGGATGCTCTTAACAATATTGTACATCATTTGTAAGCAGTTTGGCAAGGAATTGCAGCTATTTCTATGGGATACTTGTGGTATGGTGTTTTTGCATAGTTTCTTCTTCTCTTATTAGTTTTTCACATGTTTTATGTATTCCACAATCTAATTCATTGCTTCTAGCTTAATGATATCAAGATAGATAGGTAGAATTCATTGTTTACAATGTTCTGCCTTGGGAAGTCATTCAGTATTCTATGTTTTCTACTGTTTGAGAAGGATACATGATCTTCACATGCCATCCTCATCTCCTCACCAGCCTTAAACATCTCACCTCACTCAATCTCAATTGTAAAATCCTATACCTACCTTTCCCCATAGAACACCTTGTACTCTGACCTAGTTTCCTAGACCCAAATTTCTTGGCTCCATCTGGTCCAGCACAAAAAACCAACAAATTCAATCAAAATCCCCTAAGCTACTATACCTAGCCTAAAATCCCATCTGATCTAGTCACTTTGACTGAGATCTATAAAGGATAGATCCCTCTCTCGACCTGGTAGGGCTAGCTACTAGGTTAAGCTTGGTTTGTGGTTATCCTAGGATTGCCTTCCTTCAGCCTAAGGTCAATATAGGCTCTAACATAGTGGCGACCATACTAGGGAAGAAAATCTCATTACACCCCAGTACTACTAAGAAGTTCTAAACTTTTGGATGATAAGTTCAGAATTCATTACGCTGAAAAGTGGAAAGTTGTAAAGCAATATAAAAATCTTGAGAACTCTGAACACACTGACTTCAAGAAGATACACGAGGTCCAATCCGGATCCGGATCCTCCTCCCGTATTTGGAAATCCTAATCTCATTTTGCTGATACTCAGACAAGAAAGTTCACCAAGTCCTAGACCTATCTTTAGATCTCATTCATGCCCTGTTGAATGGTTGTTCCTTGAAGATCTCCATTTTGATGAGTATTTTGGTCTCTCTCTATTTAGAACCACATCTGATAGTGAATAGCTAGACATAGTCCCGGATCCAGAATTCACCAGAGAACTTGAAATTCAACGAGCCAACTTGTTAAGTAACTGAAACCTTCGGAATTCCCCTCAATCATCCCTCACCACTGATAGACTCCCTGAACTCTCTGAAACAGCCTCAACATATTTTACCTCACCATCATTTCCCCATATTTCTGAAAATCATCCCTCATCTCCCTTTATACCTTCACTCCCTCATCAGCTTATCACTACCCCTCAAACACCCATCACCTCTATTTCATCAACTCCCCTTGTTGTCCCAAATCCTCTAGTTACCCCAACACTAGTTTTAAATCCACCTTGAGTCATGGCTGCCAGATATGCACCCCTCGTTCTACCTCAGAATCTGGATGATATGCCCGCTGATTATGAAAGTAAGATACCTCTTTTCGATGCCACTCAAAGTATTACAGTGCAACAACATGTTGACAGGATGAATGACTTCTTTGAACTTCATGAGGTAGATGGAGAAAATGTGTCGACGAGATCATTTGTACATAGTTTTGGAGGCGAGGTTCGAAAGTGGTTCAGAGCATTACCAGCAGCCTCTATCAATACTTTACAAGTTCTGCATAGACAATTCTTGGACTGGTGGGAGGTAAATAAGAACTCTCTCTAAATTCTATATGAGTATGAAAATAGCAAAAGGAATGTGGGTGAAAGTGTACAAGATTACTGTTTAAGGTTCAATGCAGTTTATAATGCTATTCCGGTTGACATTAAACCACCGATGAGATTAGCATTGATCAAATTCCAGACGGTTTCGATGCTAATATGGCATATCAGTTGTGAGAAAGAGATCCTACCACACTTGGAGAGATGCAGAAGAACATTGTGATTGTAGAGGGAAATCTGCTAGCCAAAAGAGCAAGGATGAAAACTGAAAAGAAGGTGACTATAAAGGAAGAAGCATCTTCCTCAGATGTTAAGGCAGTTAATTTACTCCACAAAATTGAGAAGATGTTTGATCAGTTGACAGTTGCAGATAAGCCTGAAACAACAATCATAAATCCAAACTTCAGAGGATAGCAACAACCCCAATTCAGGATTAAACAAAGGGAGAAAAAGGCACAAGATCAGTCGTCACAACAGCAACAGGTCAGAACTCCTTTGCAACAAAACTATGTGCATGTAATAGATGATGAAGATGATTACGATCTGGTGGTTGAGGAAAATAATTTCTTTACTGCTGATGGTTTGCCCATCTTTCTCACAAAAGATGAAGAATATTCAGAGGTCCCAGATCCCAAAGGGATGAAGACTACATACTAGAAAATGAGGCAGTTTTGGAGGATGAGTCAGATGATTATCAGCGAGGATATATGAATGCATTGACAGCACAACAGAAACAATATTCATTGAG
This sequence comes from Pinus tabuliformis, assembly GCA_031772625.1. Classification (NCBI taxonomy): domain Eukaryota; kingdom Viridiplantae; phylum Streptophyta; class Pinopsida; order Pinales; family Pinaceae; genus Pinus; species Pinus tabuliformis. Next base: position 1,452,628,419 of record CM062818.1, on the reverse strand, counting down.
AAGTAGAGATGTACAAATCAGTCCAATTCAAAAGAGAAAGGAAGCGCAGCTCAAAAATGACTCCTCAAACATTTAGAAGAAAGGGAAAGAGCCTGCTGATCTGACTTCCAGCAAAGGACCATCCACAAATAGCATTGCAAATGAGAAGAACAATAACAAAGTGCAACAAAAGAAAGAGTCGAAAAGAAGGACCTTATAGTCAAAGAGGTAGATAAAGTTTTTCGCTTTTAGTTTAGAAAATGAGATTGCTAAATTAAAAGCTTCAATTCCTTTGACTGACTTGATTAAGAACAACAGCTATAAACACCAGGTGTCCAAAATTTTGCATATATATCCTTTATCTGATATGGTCAATGTAGAAGATGATCACCCTGAGCTCATTTTTGACCCTGCCTTAGAAGGTCAGTCTGAGGATAGTGAAGTTCCTCCACTTTATATAAGCCTCAGACTACACGAGTATGTCCTCCACAATGCCATGTATGACTCTGGAGCTTCCCATAATTTGATGCCAAAAGTCATTATGGAGAAACTGGGCCTTGAAATTACTCGAAAATATCATGACCTGTACTCTTTTGATTCCAGTAGGGTCTGTTGTATTGGTATTATCAAAGACCTAGTGGTATCTTTAGACCAAATCCCAGCGAAGAATGTTTTGATGGATGTGGTTGTTGCAGACACTCCACCACGGTTTGGTGTGCTTCTATCCAGATCATCGGGTTCAAAGCTTAAAGGGACTTTACAACTAGATTTCTCCTATGCTACCATTCATGTGTTTGGCCAATTAAGGAAATTATACAGGGAGAAGAAAATGAAATACCTGATTACAAGCAAGGAGAAACCGCTTAATCATCCAATTAATGTTGTACATATAGATTTAGAGTCATTTGTACTATATCCAGATAGTGGTTTGAATGATGTTGATAGTCAGTTAGTTAAAGTAGAAGATATTCCGAAGATTTCAAAAAATTTCAGAGAAGCCCTTGATCAAGAAAGATAGAAAATTGCAAGTATTTTGAGCAGTCTACATACCAGCAGTAAAAAGACAGTGAACAATAGAAAAATGAAGAGATCAGTAAAAGTAAGAAAGAGGAGGAAACAAAATTTCAGCATTTAGAAGAAGAGGCGGGTCTTTAGAGCATGGATTTTGATGGAGCTGTGGGTAAGGATGGTGTTGGCATAGGGATATGGTTTCATAGCCCTACTTTCCAGCCAAATAAAGTTCCTAGTAATGTTAGAATATGTTCATACAAATTGGCCTTTAACTGTTCTAACAATGAAGCCGAGTATGAAGCGTTGATTGCAAGTTTGAAAATTTTGAAAAAGCTAAATGCAAAAAGGATATCAGTCTATGGAGATTCGGAGCTAATAATCAAGCAAGTCAAGGGAGAATACCAAGCTAAACACCCGCGGATGAGAGCCTACAAAAATGCAATTTTGGATATCTTACAAATGTTTCTAGATTATACTTTGACAGCAGTACCTTGTGCTCAAAATGTTATTGCAGATTCACTTGTCACTGTTGCAAGTAATTTGAAGATTCTGATGAATTCCAACAACAAGTTTGAGATCCATGTCAAACACCGCCCTGTTGTTTTGGACAATTTAAAGTATTGGCAGGTGTTTTGGGATGATAAGGAGATTAATACATTTTTTCAAAATGAGGGAAGCTACAAGGATGCTTCCATAGACATTGACAATGACACCGATGACCGAGAGATTTAAGTGAACCAGATGGAAATATTGCAGCTGAAAGACAACATTATTCCTAAAGGTCTCATACCTTTAGAAGAACTTTTCGATCAAGATGATATGGCGAGAAAGCCAAGCTTGGTTCCTACAGAAAAAGTTGTTGAGGATGTTAATATTGGAATAGCAGAGAAGCCCAAGTTTGTGAAGTTGTCCAAAACATTGTCTCCCGAGGCAAGGTCTAAATATGTTAGATTGTTATCTAAATTTTCTGATGTGTTTGCTTGGGATTATTTAGATCTAAAGGTGTATGACAAAGATATAATTCAACACACTATTCCCATCAAGCCAAATCAGAAGCCGTTCAAACAGAAGCTGAGAAGAATCAATCCCAAGTTGCTGCCTTCCATTGAAAAAGAGGTAAACAAGTTATACAAAGCTGGTATAATTGTCCCAATCAGTTTTTCTGATTGGATTTCGAATCTTGTTCCTGTACGCAAGAAGACCAGGGAAATTAGATTGTGTATCAATTTCTGGAACCTTAATAAGGTATCATTTAAGGACAACTACCCACTGCCAAAGATGGATCATATCCTCCAAAGAGTGGTTGGAGCATTGCGTATGTCACTACTCTATGGATATTCAGGGTACAATCAGATCCTAGTGCATGAAGATGACCGAGATAAGACTGCATTTACCACCCCTTGGGGAAATTTTCATTATCCTAAACTGCCATTCGGTTTGAAAAATGCTGGAGCCACATTTCAACGTGCAATGGACATCGCTTTTGCTAATGAAAAGGATGTATTTCTGGTTGTATATTTAGATGATTTGACAGTTTTTTCAAGTTTCGATGATGAGCATCTTCACCATTTAAGGATTGTGTTTCAATGATGTAGGAAATTTGGGATATCACTCAATTCGAAGAAAATTCTCTTTGCCATGGATGAAGGGAAGCTGCTTGGTCATATTATCTCAAAGGAAGGAATTCGCATTGATCCTTCAAGGGTGGAAGCAATTCAGCAAATAGATTTTCCTAGGAACAAAAAAGAGATACAAGCTTTTAATGGTAAGATGAATTTCTTACGTAGATTTGTACCCAATCTAGCTGAGCATTTAAGAGAAATTACTAATATGTTAAAGAAGGACAGTGTGGTAAAATGGATGGAGGATGTTATGAAGTCATTTAATATGGTAAAGTATGCTTTATCTATAGCTCTGGTTTTGATTAGTCTCGATTATACACAAGATTTCATTTTATTCTCATTTGCATATGAGCATACCATGGCAGCAGTTTTAATGCAAAAGAGAGATCAGCTAGAAAATCCCATTGCATTTTTCAGCAGGACCATTAGAGATGCAGCTTTGTGGTACAACATAATTGAAAAATAGGTTCTTGCTCTTGTCAAAGCTTTAAAGGATTTCAGAGTGTATATTCTGCACTCACACATCATAGCATATGTTCCTAATGTAGCAGTCAAAGATGTGCTGATACAAACCGATCCAGAAGGAAGGCAGGGAAAATGGATTGCAGCAATGTTGGAATACGATCTGGAGATCAAGCCTACAAAGCTGATCAAAGGACAAGGCCTGGCAAGGTTAATGGCGGAATCAAATATGCATGCTTTAGATATAAATCCTATCGCAACCATGTCAGAGGATGAAGAAGAAGGCTCTCTGATTCAATTGTCTAAAATGTTCCTTTAGTCACCATGGTATTCAGATATAGTGTATGTACTTCAACACCTCTCACCACCTTCAGGGATGACAAAGAACAAAGGTAGATCTCTCAAACTTAAATATGCCAAATTCTAGATTTTGAATAATGCCCTTTATTGGAAGGATCCAGGAGGTGTTTTACTGAATTGTTTAATTGAAGATGAATCCTAGCAGGTGATGAGTGACTTTCACAAGGGTGATTGTGGTGGTCACTTGTTCTGAAAGACAACAACAAACAAAGTATTGAGAGCAGGCTGTTATTGGCCGACTCTATTTTATGATGTTTACAAAACAAGCATGAGCTGTCATGAATGTCAGGTCTTTTAAGGTAAAGGAAATTGCTGCCTCTTCCTCTGAAACCGGTTGAAGTCAATGCACCATTTCAGCAGTGAGGACTTAATTTAATTAGGGAAATCCATCCAACATCATCGGCATAGCACAAATGAATCCTAATAGCAACCGACTACTTTACCAAGTGGATTGAAGCAATTCTGACTAGACAAGCCACATATACGGTAATCATTCAATTTTTGGAATCAAATATTTTATCTCGTTTCTGTTGTCCTAGTAAAATCATCATAGTTAATGCAGCCACATTCAAATCAAAGAAGGTGATCGACTTTTGCAGCAAGCATAAGATTACTTTGGGTCATTCTATAGAATATTACTTGTAGGGAAATGGTCTGGCTAAATCATCCAATAAGTCATTGGTGAACATCATCAAGAAGATGTTGGAAACAAATAAGAAAGGTTGGCATAGAAAGTTAGTTAATGCCTTGTGGGCTGCCAGAGTGAGCTAGAAGAAGTCCATAGGTATGTCTCCATTTGAATTAGTTTATGGCATTGACACAATTTTTCCAACATCTCTTGCAATTTTGGTTGTGAAACTTTTACAGGAAGCTAGCAGTGAGGAGGATGACTTTCAAAGAAGAATAAATCATATGATTCATTTACATCAAACAAGGGAGGAAGTTTTCCAAAACACTTTGAAATTGCAGGAAAATATCAAAAATATCTATGACCGGAACAAAAAAGCAGATAAATTATAGCTTGAGGATGTAGTGTTGTGGTGGGATGCTAGGAATGAAGATAAAGGCAAGCATGGTAAGTTTGAAAAATTATGGAAAGGACACTATAAGGTTGCTACATACAGAGGACAAAATGCGTTTCTGCTAAAGGAAATGGATGGACATGATTATTCAGGAGGGCCAATCAATGGTAGCCTCTTGAAGCACTACTTCTTCTAAGGTGATTTTTGAAATCATGATGTGATCATTGTATATACCATTTTCCTTTTCATTGCAAGATTTCAAAGGTACATAGTCATTTCAGCTTGGGGCTCAAGGTGAAGGCTATAAAGCTGAGTGATTTGTGTGAGTTGGTGTGTTTGATTCAATTTCTAGTCATAGTTTGAGTCTTGAGTTAGTTTTCATAGTGTTAGTTTCAAAATTTGAAGTGTCTTGACCCTATTGCCCAGTGGATGAGGCACTAATCTACATGTTCCCAGAGATCTATGGTTCTTGGCACCTCCAAGGAGATACCATCCCCATTGGAGCCAATGTTAGTGTTAGTATCTTCACACTACCATCAGTGATCAAAATTTACTCTTTTGCATCTCATGGTAGGAGTCCCATACTATTGATTCATTCCATTAGGTCATGGATCTACTAATGGTAGAGCTTACTTCAGTTTTTCCCTCATGATATGTACTTCCTGATCTTCTTTCATACATTTTAGTCATGATTCATGTTGATTTTGCAGTGCATTTCATCAAGTACAAACAGTTTGGTCTCATTACGTCTTAGGGTTTCCTACATGGTCAAATTCAGTGATTATATGTTAATAAGGGTTAGCAAGCACATGAGGAGGTCAATAATTGTTGTTAAAATCATAATTTATTAGTTGAGAAGGTAAATGTAGTTCTCACCTCAAAACTTATTTTGAAGTGAAAATAGAGTATTATGTTTTTTATCCTTCATCATGATGTAATTGTATTGTTTCTATATGTAATATTTGTTCCCAAGCTCCTCCTAAAACTTGTGATGCTGCCAAATACCTGCCACTGAAAAATCAAGTGATTCTGAGCATCAGTCCACTTGCCATGTAAAAGGAAACAAACATGAAATATAGAGAATTGTAAAAGACAGATAGACATTATAAAAGTGGTTTTTCATAAACAAGAAATCAAAAAGGTGAAGCTATACAAAGCCATCCTCCTATTTTTCATCACATTGTGTTATTGTTGAAGATCAAAGTGCCATAAGGAGATCAAAGGTTAAGTTTCAAGTGTCATTGAGCAAATACAGTGAAGTTGCTGTGTTTTTTCAAGATTTTGGCCAGTGCTACGCTTCTGAGGAAGGCGTTGCGCTTTCAAGGTGGCGTTGCACTTCTAGCAGCATTTCCCAGTGCAAAAATATACGGGCGCTGCGCTTACAGGCCAGTGCTGCGCTCCTGTAGGTGGCGTTGCGCTTTGCCCAGGAAAGCCTCAAATCACTCCAAATCGCTAAATTCACCTCAAATCATCCAATTTGCTCTCTTGAAAGTAAGTATATCAGTCATCTCTTGTGGATTAGGGTTTTACTTGTCAAGTTTTGGTGTTTTTCACTCCCAAATTCAAAACCCTAGTTTTCCTCACTCCACTAGTGTTTTCCTAACTTATCCATTTTCTATTGTTCCCTAAACCCTATTCCCACATATATTTTTCCAAACCCTACACTCCCTAAACCTTACTCACATCCCTAAACCTTGTTCACATTCCTAAACCCTGTTCACACATACATTTTCTCACTCCCTCCTTCATACACCCTGCCCATTCCATTCCTCCACCCTATTTCCACACTATTACCCACAATTATCCATATACAACCACACTATTCAAAACCCAAGGAAAACAATGGAAAGAGACAGTGATTATGAGTATGAGGAAGAGACATTTAGTGATAGCTCTAGGAAGAGAAACATACAACAAAGGAAGCCTCATAAAGAAGGAAAAATCATCAGAGAGGAGCCCACTAGTTTGATAGATTTACAAGTCTGCCACTTGCAGTTTCTTGTTTCAAGCATTGATCATGTTTTGAATTTTGTTAGATGGTAGAGAGAGTTCAGTTTCACCATGGGCCAGACTTTTTGTCACTCATTTGCATAACAATGAGGTGACACTTTCCAGAGTAACCTTCACAATTTCATTAGTTGTCATTTCAGAGGCCACTAGAATTCCTAATGTGGGTGAAAAATGGTACAAGGTTCATGATCTTGATGAGGATTACTATGAGCCTTATATCAAGGCTAAATACATAAATCAAGTGAAGAAGTTATTCCCCTTTAATTTTTTGCAAAACAGGTATGTGCCTATGATGAGAATTATTATCAAGTACTTCACTTGTGAAGGTAGGCTCTCCCGGTTGTATGCCTATCATATTAGACTCCTCATGCATTTCACTAGAGTAAAGATGTTGAATCTCCCTTACTTCATGTTTAGAAACATTGAGAAAATGACATATATTCTACAGAGGAAATCATACCCCCAGCAGTTGAACATCATATACCATTACTTTTTGATTAAAATCATTGTTCTACACTAGCTTAGCCTTATTAACATTCCATGGGAGAGTTTAATTGCTCATGAGATGCTCAAAGGTCCACAGATCCCTTCACCAGTGCATCAAGAAGAAGGTGGGCCTTCTAGCCATGGAGAAACAAGGGAAGAGGCCAAGGGAACCAAAATTGCTGAGGTTCTAGTGTATGTAATATATCAGAGAGGCACAAGGAGACTTTTTGCAGCTGCTAGGAAAGTGATTGCTTGACAAGCTGTGGAAGGGGCCTTGCCTTTGTCATCAGTTCATAGGAAAATGTTTGTGCCACAAGGTGTGGAAGGGGCTTTGCCTTCATCATCAACAAAATAGGTATAGGTTGAACAGTTGAGCAAAGGCAAGGAAAAAGTGTAGGAGGAAGATGTAGTATACCTAGGGGGGATAATATGGGGTACAAAGGGAGGTACCCAAGGGAATAATGTAATAATGGGATGGGCCATAGTAATAAATAAGGTGGTTAACCCGTATCATATAAGGGACCACAAGTAGTTTGTAATAATGTAATGAGCCCATGGTATTAGATAGATGGTATTGAGGGAACCATGGTAATGACCCATGGTATTGTATGTATGAGGCTTATATAGAGGCTAGAGACTCCCCGTTGAGAGAGGTCAAGGATTATTGTATGAACAGGCATATGGCTTGTGAAGTGTTCTCCTTCCTTAAAGAGTGAATGTATGGTGTTTCCCTACCTTAAGGGTTTGATCAATAAAGTGAATCATTTCTATCTATTTCTATCTGTTATTTCTTGGGTTTATTTCTATTATCATATATTTTTGGGTTAGTTCTGTAACAAGTGGTATCAGAGGAGATAATATGGGGTACAAAGGGAGGTACCCAAGGGAATAATGTAATAATGGGATGGGCCATAGTAATAAATAAGGTGGTTAACCCATATCATGTAAGGGACCACAAGTAGTTAGGAATAATGTAATGGGCCCATGGTATTAGATAGATGGTATTGAGGGAACCATGGTAATGACCCATGGTATTGTATGTATGAGGCCTATATAGACGCTAGAGACTCCCTGTTGAGAGAGGTCAAGGATTATTGTATGAACAAGCCATGGGCCTGTTCATACAATAATCCTTGGCGTCTCTCAATGTGGAGTCTCTAGCCTCTGTATAAGCCTCATACATACAATACCATGGGTCATTACCATGGTTCCCTCAATACCATCTATCTAATACCATGGGCCCATTACGTTATTACCAACTACTTGTAGTCCCTTACATGATAAGGGTTAACCACCTTATTTATTACTATGGCCATCCCATTATTACATTATTCCCTTGGGTACCTCCCTTTGTATCCCATATTATCCCCCTAGGTATACTACATTCCACCCCCTTAACATGTTTCATCCCTGAAACATGGGAAGAACACAAATAATAAGATCTACTCAAAAGAGTAGTCCACTAGTACCATGCACGTGCATCTAGCCATCTAAGAGGAAGTTGAACCCTTGATTTCGCTGGTGCCTTGCTCGCTTGAGATGGAAGTTGACCTTGGCCGCTCTTCTGTGTTGATGTGTAGTAGGTGGATATTCGCTCCTCTCTATCTGTCATGCGGGGGTTATTGTCCCTGTGGCTAATTCATTGCCATCTTTTTGGTTGTTTTATTGCGGGGTGATGTGGGTGGTGATATGCTGAAGTGTCAACCAACGATGTATCTTTCTTTAATTCACCACCTAATGGAGCCTGATTGGTATCTAGTATATGTTGTGGTGGCTATTGTTGTTTCTTATCTTCCAATATTACTTCAACCACTGAATCCTCCTCTGATGTAACAATACCTGTAACCTTTTCTGCTTCCACCTCTGTTTGTGTTTGATTATCAACCATCAAAGGCTCATCAACTGATGTGTAAGTGTCATTAGAGCTTTGTGCTTCTACCTCCATAGTCTCTGCTTGGGTCTTAATGGAAATATCCTGCAATGTAATTTTCTTCTTTCTATACCAGAGCTTCAGGAATTTATTTTGCACATTAATATTAACAGTGCCCACAGATTCCATCCAAGGATATCCCAAAACAACATCCATGTTATCCATATCTGAAGTATAAAAATCACAATGCAACACATACTTATCCATAGAAAGCTTCAAATATTTATAAACTTGAACATCCTCATTATCAACCTGTATGTTTTCAATGTATTTTGCTAGAACTTGCAATTTTTTTGCCAAATTAACATTGTTTAAATTATGCTTGCAGCTAGGATTTATAGACACAATGATCTTCTCCTTCTAAATCAATCCACGAAACTACAATAAGGAGATACTAGCAGAAAATAACCCTTTAGGTTTCTTGGTTTCCTTCTTTCCTGTACCAATAAAATCTTTTCTAGGTTTTGTGGTTTTCTCCTTTCTAGTATGAGACAATTCGTCCAAAAGTAGTTCTTCTATTACAGTGGCGCTACATAACCTCAGAAACTCACTATCAAGTGATTCCCACCATATAACAATGTCATTTCTCAAATAAGACCCTATTTTGTCCTTCCAACACCTCGGATGGTCCAACTTATGATATGCTATAAAATTTTCAATAGAAGTCCAATCATCTTTTCCTTTTAATAACTTACTATTATAAGCCATGAAGAGGGTTTGTAAAACAAATCGCGTACTTAGCAAAAATTTGAAATGGTCACAATTCCGTCAATATTGCTCAGAATCTCTATTATGACCTATTTTTGGACATGGAACAACCATTCTACATCTTCCCATGTGGTAGGAATCCTGATCTAGGCACTGGAATTTCAGATCCGCGCTGCAACTGTCCCGCCATCACCAAAAAAATTCTAGAAAAACGTTGATTTTAAATCAGCGATATCTCCCTCATCCGGACTCTGATTCGACTGATTTTTTTTGAACTTAGCTATTTTTTCACAAAAAATCTAAATATAGAATTAGATTCTGCAAATTTTGCACCAAAACATATAGATCTACGTTGAAAACTTGCCGCCCCGAAAAAATATCAGCAACACCACTGATTTTTAGATCAGCTAAATCTCCTTCATCCGGACTCCGATTCAGCCGATTTATTTTTTAAATTGGGTATTTTTTCACAAACCATCCAGATCTACAATTATATTCTGCAGATTTTGCACTAGAACGTACAGATCTGATCTGCAAACTTTCTGCCCAAAAAATTCCTACAAAAATAAAACAAAAATATTCTCCACTTTGCCCAAGAAAGTGCTCTGATACCACTCATTATATATCTAAACTGAAAATATAAGACAATGTAAATAAACCCAAGAAATAACAGATAGAAATAGATATAAATGATTCACTTTATTGAACAAACCCTTAAGGTAGGGCAACACCATACATTCACTCTCCACAAGCCATATGCCTGTTCATACAATAATCCTTGACCTCTCTCAACGGGGAGTCCCTAGCCTCTATATAGGCCTCATACATACAATACCATGGGTCATTACCATGGTTCTCTCAATACCATCTATCTAATACCATGGGCCCATTACATTATTACTAACTACTTGTGGTCCCTTACATGATACGGGTTAACCACCTTATTTATTACTATGGCCCATCCCGTTATTACATTATTCCCTTGGGTACCTCCCTTTGTACCCCATATTATCCCCCCTAGGTATACTACAAGGAGATTGGTATTTGTTTGAATATCACATAGAGATAAGAATTTATGGGTGTGAACTTCCCCCCAACCACCTACCTGTTTTCGTGCCTACGAGGATATTTTCTTTAGAATTCATTAGGAAGATTCTAGTTATAGACCAGCTCCACTTTTTCCATGCAAAGAAGGGGCATATGTTTAAATTGGGAATGCCTATGGGGCCTTTTATTGTTAATTCCAGGTAGGCCTTTGAGATAGTAGAGGCCTTTCTCAAGGAGATGGAATTCGGCCTAAGAGAGATCTGGAACTATGACATTCACGGTGTCATTTCTCAAAGGAGACAAAAGATAAAGGCTTCGACTTATTTGCATGAGTCTAAACCTGAGGTAAAATGGAAAGGTAACATTGTATCATGGCCTCTTAAGACAGAGATGGAGATTGACACTCTGGCTGATGAAGGAAAAGAACAAAATAGGCCTGTGGGTTAGGTTGTAGACACCGAGATGGTAGGGACCTCCTCATCTAAAAAGGATAAGAATCAGGAGGCGGAGGAAGGAGAGTTGGAAATAAGCCTAGTGGAGAAAGGTCCAAACCAACAAGGTTTCTAGATCTCATTGGAAGATCTATCACAATCCACTGGCTCATCTTCTTCACAAGTATTTGTTTTCAGTGCAACTGCTAGCACATCAGTCAGAGGATCAAGTTGGTTTTCATTCAAGACCATTAAAGAAAGAAATAAGAAAATGAGAGAGGAGATGTAGTAGGAAGTGGCATATTATTTAGCCCCCTACCACACTAGGCTACTGGCTGCAATGGATTTGGAGAGGCACCAAATGAGATTCTCCTTGGAGCATCCTCAAGCCTAGTCTTTTTCCTCAAGTTCACAATTTGAAACTTTGGATGTGTCTTTGGATATGACAAGTATTCCCCCCCCAGGAAAAATCAACTGCCATAGGAAGGTTGGGAAATGATATACATCGAGGTGAATAAGGACACCTTGGCCATCAACAAAGCAGAAACATTATTTGAGAAATCTCCACATAGGCTGAAGCAAGAAAATTCCAACTCTCATGCTCTTCACATACAAAATGAAAAATTCAAGGAGTTGGCGGTGAAGATTGGGGTAAATTTTGAGGATATGTCAGCTATCAAGACACTACTCATGGGTTTTGTCATAGCAGCTACAACCACCCTCCAAAATTTTTCCTTAGCCTCATTTTGGAGCCTCCCTTCCAACCTTCATAGTAGCATGCCTTACCTTGTTAATTTCACAAGCTTCAATATCTTTCTTGCACAAAGGCAGCGTGTCGGTCACAACTTGATCCATTCCCCTCACTGGCTGTTCACTTGGACTTGGTCCAACTACAAGTTGAGTAGCTTCCCCTTGAAAATTGTGCATTTCTGGAGGGAAACCAACCTTCCCTCCAGAAATTGTGCAATCTTCTTTGGCAGCCTGCTGGGCTCCAGGATTGCGCAATCTTGCCTGCCAACACTCCCAGCAGGATTTGGGCAAATTTTCCCAGCAGCAGGCTGTTCAACCAAGGATTTGTGCAAATTCTGGTTAGCAGTCAACTGCTCTACCCAGAAACTGTGCAAATCTCCTGGGAAGCCACCCCAGCTCCCAACCAGAAATGTGCATTTTTCTCCAGTAGTCGAGCAGTCTCTTACATGTGTAGCTGAGTTGACTAGTTCCCTCTGGGATTCAGAAAAATAGACTTGTATGCATAAGTTTCTTCTCCCAAGGTATCATGCAAACGCATCCATTGTTTCAAGGATCTATGTTTAGCAGTTGGAGGTTAAATGCAAGGAGCAATTCAGAAACCTCCCACCAATTGTCGCTTCCCCTATACTTGTGGCATGCACGTCACAACCTCAATGTTATCAAAACTCATCAACTGGACACTGCAAAGCTCATTCCTCACATCAACCTTGTAGCTCTAACATCCCACATCACATCTAGGAGCAGTTGGCACATTCAACTCAGCTGTTTTTGGGGTAATCTCGCTTCCCATGCCTTATGTTGCCTTTCTATTTCTTTTGGTGTTTTTGCTTGTGGGAGTATTGTTTGCTTGATTTCTTTGAACGCTTGTTGTCATTTACATGTATAATAGCTTGTCCTAGCTTTGTTTCAATTTTCGTTGCTATCTCATTACTGTCACATGGAGTAAAATGTTTTGCACGGATGTTCGCCCAACTGGCAAACTGTCTCACCCACATGCATGTTGATCCATTTGCTTAATCTTTCATTCACATTTTGCATGCAGTGTTAATCACTTCTGCTATCACTTAGTGTCGCCATGCATTCATTTACTTACTTTCTTTCAGTTTCCCGTTGGCAAGTTGGGCCAACCTTCGCCCAGGCTCTGCGTTCACCAAGCCTACATTACTCAATCTGGGAAAGGAAGTCTCACCTTCCTCTCAAGATTTGTGCATTCCTACCCAGAACTGGCCTCTAATACTATTTTTCACATTTGTGGATGACAGTGGCTGCTTGGCCCAAGAAATTGCACAAATTTATCCCTGGGCCAGTAGTCCTTCCCAGCTGGAATTGTGCATTATGCAATCCCAACAGTCAGTAGCTAGACTAGACTATGCATTGTGCAATTCCAATAATCACTCAGTCTCCTAGCAGTCCAAACTCTGCCTTAAGCAATCTTGGCATTCTGTCTCCTGACCTCCCAATCGAAATTGTGCAACCTTCATGATCCTTCACCCAGGTATGTTACAAGTCCGTTCTCATGTTCATTTTTGTTTTCAACTGACATATTGCTTTCCATGAGTGTTTCCATATCTCCAGGTATCGCAAGTGTTCATTTGCCTCTCAGCAGTACAGGTAAAATGGTTTCTAGGGGAGAAGAGATGAAGGCACCATTTAGAGCATGCTTGGAGATGCAGTCGATCAAGTGTCTATGAGCTTTCCTACTCACAAAGACATCAAGTTGTTTGTAGACAAGGACATCAAGCAGCAACATCACAACGAGAAGCATCATGAAAAACAACTGAAGGCAACATACTGAATGCATCAAACACAACGAATGCAACAAAAACAATGAATACAATGAACGCAAGAGGAAGTTTTTTGACAAAACAAAGGTGGAACAAAGTTGCAAGATGAAGCAGATCCATTGATAATGAAAGCAACTTTGGAGACTCAGGCTATGAACTGACAGTGTGACATGAAGGTCGTGTGAAGATAGAGAATGGAACGAAGAAGGATTTGCATGTGCAGAAGTAGCAACTCAAGGAAGAACATGAAGTTGTACAGACAGACAAATGAGTTACAGTATGATTAGGAACATCAGTGGGGACAACATGCACTCATGGATGAAACTGCACCTGTACAAGTTTAAGATCCATCCCAATAGCTGACATGGAGTAGACATCATGAGCAGTGTTGTTGACTACATGCAAGGGATTCAACAACATGCATGTCGTTGAGCACACACATGCAATCCAACCCATTCAACACACTCACCAAGGCGAAGACAAGAAGCAAGTCCAAATGGGGTTGAACATGTACTTTAGCAAGTTGATGCACATGACCACTAGCAGACACATGAAGATCAACATGGACACTATGCATTAGTGCATTTTTGGTTCAACCATACCCAAGAAGACCATGCGCATGTTAGTAGATGAGTTGGATGAAGGGGCCAAACCAATGCACCAATTGCAATAGAGGCAAGAGTTCGCTTCAGCTAGATGTCACCATAAGGTGCATCCACACCATCATGGATGACTAAGCTTGGCATTAGCACACCAGCTTCACCATCACAAGGATGTCAAATAATTGGTCTCATCACAGCGGACCAAATGTCAGTGATGTCTTGCAAGGCCTGCTCAAGCCATGTTGTCTCACGTGAGTACATGTGGATTGTAATGTTGAATCATGTCAAGTGTAAGTCAAGTGTCAATAGTTGGATGTAACAGTGATAGAGTAGGTGAAGAGTCATGAGGGTAGTTGAATTGTCACAAAGAGGAATGTCAAGGGTCACCCCACCCTTTTCTATAAATATTCCCTCATAACTTATTGTAGAGGCTTTTGGTCAGCCAAGCTTCTACTAAGACTATCTTGAAGAACAATTGGACAATATTGTGATGCGCCTTGGCTTCTCCACTGCACGGAGCTAGTACATCTCTTTGGAGGAGCAGGTGCATGTGGCTGTAATGTTCCACTATTGGGGCTAGAAGGTTTACATGGATGTATTGTATGATTGTGACTTACACTTCTTTATATAATAAGAGAAAACACATTTTCATGCATATGTTGTTACTATAGTTGGACTACTCCAGTTTCTTTCATGATATATGTTGTTTAACTTACGTACTTGTGTATGAATTGATTGACATGAAATTATATGAATCTTGTTCTTAATGTGTTGCATATGTTATTAATGTTGTCACCTTCCATGTCGACTGCTCTGCTAGACATCAAATAGAACTTTCACTTGAACCTTTCCATAACAATTGTCGCAATCATCTTGGACTGATCCATGAGTGTTGTACGTGTTATCTTACCTTGCATGATGTGACTTCTGCATTTGAGTGGATTGCTCCACTAGAAGCTACGTATGTCCTTTGTGTTGTGTGTTCTTAGACGAGTTAGGACCGATCCCTTTCAACCTGGAAGTCACCTTCACCTCCTTCCCCATTCGAAGTGTTGGAACCTCTAATACACCTTCCTTGACTCACTGCATCAGTCACACCCTTGCTGCTGACAGAGTTATTCAACTTGCCTCTGTGCAACATCACGGTCAATGCATTACCTTATGACCCACTGTTGGGACTCCTACACCAAACGGTCTGAGGTCTAATTGGGACTTCTTACCAGGGAGATCCCCTTGACATGTTGGCGGGTCCAACACCATCAACATTTCTAGCACTAGAAGGAGGGCCTGATGAAAAGTTGTGTCCTCTCATCCAGTTTTGAACCTTTGCATATCTTTCATGGAGTCTTGCACTCTTCTTTCCCCAATGTTTTTTTAAAATTGTGAAGATGTCTCCATCTCGGGGAAGCTTTTTGATCTCTTTTCCAGTCACACATATGATGGTGAAGGAAAAGTGGCATGGCCTGAGCACTTACATAACTTTCTTTTCATGATTTATGAGGAAGATGAGTTTTCTGATGAATAGGAGGGTTTTCTACTTGCATACACGCTTCATGAATCTCCATTTCGTTGGGTGCTCAGCCTACTGACTGACACCGTGCACTCATTTGAGCACTTCTATGATCTCATTGAAGACATGTTATATCATTTTGATCCAGACTATCTTGGCCGAAAACTGTTACAGCAACGAAGGGATCCAAATGAATCCATTATTGAATTTTGGCAGCGCTTCTATGACTTGCAGTTTCAAGCTCCGAAGAGCCAGGTGAAATTTTATTAACTTTGCGACTGGTTAAAGTATTGCCTTCAGAAATATTCCCATCCCAAGAGGAAGCTTGATATCAAGCCTCGCTCAACATTATTCATTGATGGAACTGCACGATCTCATGTGGGAGCGGGCACTGTCTCAACTGTCTGTCCACCTCCCTCTCATTCAGTAGCTCCACCACTGCCCAGTGATGTTAAGGATCATGCTCACACACTTGTTCATCCTTCACACTCTCCCAATATCACTCCACTTGATTTTAATGTAAATTTGGTTGTGAGTCCTTCGAGTTCTCATATGCATTCTTTTCTTCGATCTCCATCTTTGCACTCAAGTGTTCCTCCAGGTGATGTTGTCTTGTGTTCATCCATTCGAGACTCTTGTTGTGAACGAGGAACAACCCACTGATGGATTCGATGTTGCACAACCAACATGCGTTGTCATTCATGAAGAGTATGAGTGGGAGCTTGAACATCAACACTCGGTGAAGGATGACTCCCTTCTGTCTGATTCCCCCGTTCTTTCCTAACCTCTTTGGTGAACTCGCCATCCATGATTTTGCATGTGTATATTCATCCATGGATGCACCCACTGTTTATCACTCATTGGACTCACCGGATGTTATTCCATCATTCGATAATGGAGAGGATAAGTTACTCATTGGAAATCTAGTTGATCCTTCATCTGTCCTTTTTGGAAACACAGGGGATGAGTTTGTTCGATTTTCATCTACCCCTCTATGTGATCCATCCAACCATGAGGATGCCGACCAACATCCTAAATTTTCTAATCTTGGTTGTCGTGATATCTTCACCTGATCATCCAATAACGATGTTGATTCACTTGTTGTTTATCTGTCTAAGCCACAGGTCTACAAAGATCCATCTGTCAACGAAGTTGAAACCACACAGACCGTCAAGGCACTTCAACCCGAGCTGATGGTTATGTCAGGCCCTTGTTGTCTTCAGGTTGGTTTTTGCTTCTGATGAGGAAATTGTTAAAACACTCAAGGCTCCTCATCACTCATCTGTATGCACTCAAGATCAATCCAACACTTAGATTTTACTTCCTCCACTCGAACTACACAATCCCATTGCTGATGCATTAGAGGAGTCTTACATTGCAAGCACTTGTGGGCGATGCAAGTTATCTTTGTTTCTTTCATTTTATTGCATGTCATAGTCAAGAGTGTGCTTATGCTTCAAATTTGCACGTAGTTTCACACAACACCATCATAAGTTTGTGGACTGCCCATCATGCACATACACCCACTTATGTCTCATGGGCACTTTGAATCACGAAGTGTGGTTGTCTTCATTTTTATATCTTTCTTGCTTGCTAGTTTTCATAACTAGGTTGCTCACGGACCAAGGCTTCACCAACATGGGTCTACCAATGCCCCAGTGGCTGTATTGGAAGTATCACTACACATGATTAGGCCAATGTATCATTAGTGTAGGAGTAGGAGTAGTGTTTGCTTTCAGTTGTTTGCTTCCATTCTTTTTTGCTTATGTGCTTTGTTTGCTTATTTATTTGCTTGCGTGTTTGTTTACTTGTTTCACTTTCATTTTTGCTTCTTCTCTTTCTTTTCTTTATTGATTTTTAGTTTGTTCGCTTGTTTCGTTCATAGGTTAGTTTTGCATGAAATCATGTATGACTCTTGAAGTGAGTTGGGTAAAGTACAAGAGGGCTTATACAGATATCACTACTTGTTTATCTATCATATTGCCTCTGTATGATGAGCTTGTTACTTTTAGTCCATGATATGTCGAAGGAAAATACGTACTGTTCGAAGTGAACCTTGGTGTAAACACAACGCTTGAGTGCTAACCAGTCTCACCTTCTCTACTTGATTGTTTTTGGATTAACCCTTGTCAGCTCAGTTAAGTATAGTAAGGTAAGGGGGGGAAACCTTAACATGCACGTGAGAGATACAATAAACTACTTCTCCACTGGAACAACCTTTTCTGCTCTCAATAAATCAGGATCCCTCTTCCACCTCTTAAATGAATAAGTGCTATGCACAGTGAAAAACGAAAAAAAGAGAAACGTCAAAAATTCAAAATGAAAATTTAATAAGGTGAAAGAAGAGAAAGGCTTCCTATGCAGGGAGGTGATGCAAGTAACTACACTAGGGTACTGAGCAGGCTCACTGGCAATGGAGCTATGCTTGTGTTCCGATGTGACTCCACTAGGGTACTATCTAAGCCTATTGGCAGTGGAGCAACACCAGAGATGAAACTAAGACTCTAACGGCTATACTGCTTGTGCACCTATATACCTCTCAACGCCAATCGAAACAAATATGCTTCCTTAGCTTGGAATGTGTGTCAATCAACCAAGAGTCTGGTGGATGCCACATCTTATAATCAAGCTAGTGTGAAGCCAAGATGAACTTAAAACTAAACAATACTTCGAGAGGTGTTAGATTTTATTTTCATGAACAATGTCCATTCATTGAGCTGGAGTTCTACCAGTGTGTCACCAAGTGTTGTAGCAGCTTCAACCACCCTCCAAAAATTTTCCTTATCATCGTTTTGTAGCCTCCCTTCCAACCTTCACAACAGCTTGCCTTGCTTCATTAAGTTCACAAGTTTCAGTATCTTTCTTGCATAAAGGCAACATGTCGGTCAGAGCTTGACCCATTCCCCTCACAGGTTGTTCATATGGACTTGGTCCAGCTACAGATTGAGTAGCTTCCCCTTGAAAATTGCGCATTTCTGGAGGGAAACTAGTCTTCCGTCTAGAAATTGTGCAATGCTCTCTGACAGCCTGCTCAGCTCTAGGATTGTGCAATCCTACTTGCGAACACTCCCAGTAGGATTTTCTCAAATTTTCCCAACAGAAATCTGTTCAGCCCAGTATTTGCATAAATATGGGCAATAGTGAGTTTCTCTACCTAGAAATTGCGCAAATCTCCTGGGTAGGCAGCACAGCTCCCAGCCAAAAATGCACATTTTTTTCCAGCAGTCAAGTAGTCTATTGCATGTGCAGCTGAGCTAACCGGTTCCCTCCGGGACTAAGCAAAATAGAAATGCATGCATGGGCTACTTCTTCCAAAGCAGCATGGAAAGGAATCCCTTGTTTCAGGGATATATTTTAGCAGCTGGAAGTTACATGCAAGGAGAAATTCAAAAACCTCCCCCCAAGTGTTGCTTCCCTTAGATTTGTGGTATGCGCATCACAACCTCGATGTTATCAAAACTCATCAACCGAATGTAGTAGAGCTCATTCCTCACATCAAACCTATAGCTCTGACATCCCACATCACATCTAGGAGGAGTCGGTAGATTCAACTCAGCTATTTTGGGGTAATCTCGGTTCCCATGTCTTGTGCTACATTTCAGTCACTTTTGGTGTTTTCACTTGTGGGAGTACTATTTACTTGATTTCTTGAACACTTGTTGTCTTTGTTGGGTTGTGTTATATGCTTTCCACAACTAGCCCACGTAGTTAACCAGGGGGTTAGACGGGGGGAGGAGCCCCCCCTTCGTTGCACTAATTACATAGTGGGGGGGTCACAGGGGGTTTGATGGGTGTAGGTAACCCCCCTCTATGGGGTTCGGGCAGACCTACCTATGGTTTTGTGCATGATTTTCGCACATGGTTTTGGACGTGATGGTTTTCGGTCCATGGTTTCAGACGCAATGGGTTTTGGTCCATGGTATTGGATGCTTCAGCATGTATAAATATATATTGTAACATTGAAAGGAACTTAATGAAAAATCAAGCTGGTAGTCCCAGTTTTGGGATCCAGGGGAAAATCTATATGTGTATGTGTTTTATGTGTTATGCTCTCACATTGTTTATTTTTTATGTTTTAGAATTCGTATGCAGGTAATTTCTGTATGGGGTTAAAACTTACATTTGGTATCAGAGCTATTTTGGCTTTAAGGGGATGCCTTTGTTGCTAAGGGGTTTCGCTCGGGCCTATGGTAGACACTGTTTAGTGGGAGATCTGCGAGATTGATTCCGGTGGTGAAAGAAGATGGTGAGTAGTAGAAAGATAAAGATCGAGAAATTTAATGGTCAAATTTTTGAGTTGTGGAAACTCAAGATGGAGGATCTGTTGGTCGATAAAGATTAGTGGATCGCGGTAGATCCGAGTACTAAACCAATGGGGGTGTCTGATGAAGAATGGAAGAAGTTATATTGGAAGGAAAAGAGCACAATATGATTGGGTGTCTTAGATTTAGTATTGTTGAATGTATCAGGGGAAGCTACGGCTAAGGCTTTGTGGGACAAGTTAGGGACTTTGTACCAATCTAAGTCTCTGGTGAATAACCTGTTCCTGTGGAAAAAGCTATATAACCTGAGGATGAAAGATGGAGACTCAATGATAAAACATCTGAACACATTTAATACTGTGGTAAGTCAGTTATTATCTACTAAAATTAAAATTTCAGATGAAGATAAGTGCATCAGTTTGTTGTGTTCTCTACCAGATTCGTGGGATATTCTGGTTATTGCAATAGGTAGCAATGCAACTGCTTTGCAGTTTGATGAAATAGTCTCATCCTTGCTAACGAAGGAGATGAAACGGAAAAATATGGAGAGACAGAATGGTGATGCCTTGTCTGTACGAGGACGGTCCCAGAATAGAAACAAAAATAAGTCATCGAGTGGGAGATATAAATCTAGAGGGAGATCTAAATCTCTAGGAAAATCTGTAAAAGTGGTGTGCTGGAAATGCAAAAAGGAAGGGCACTACCAAAGGGACTGTAAATCTAATGATATGGATAGAGGAAAGGGATATGATGATGCTCCTTCTGCAAAGGTGAAAACCACCTCAGATGAAGGTGGGGATGTGTAGCTGGCTTCTTCAAGTACACATGTATATCATGAGGCATGGTTGATTGACTCAGGTGCATCCTTTCACTTCACTCCCCATAAAGAGTGGTTCTGTGAGTATGAGAAATATGATGGTGGTGATGTATTCTTAGGGGATGATGGGAAGGCTAGAGTCATTGGTCATGGAAAAGTAAAATTGAAGTTGCAAGGTGGAAGGGTTAGAACACTTCCGGGTGTTCTGCATGTTCCTGCATTAGCCAGAAATCTGATTTCTATAAGCAAGCTGGATGATGCAAGTGTAAAAATAGTGTTCGAGAAGGATACATGCAAGATGGTTCGGGGGGCACTGGTATTGATGCA
The DNA here is from genome assembly GCA_031772625.1 of Pinus tabuliformis. Taxonomy (NCBI): domain Eukaryota; kingdom Viridiplantae; phylum Streptophyta; class Pinopsida; order Pinales; family Pinaceae; genus Pinus; species Pinus tabuliformis. The sequence continues at coordinate 1,452,607,299 of CM062818.1, read as the reverse complement.
GGGAGTTCGAATTGGAACTCTATACAAGCTTCAAGGTAGCACTGTTGTTAATGGGTGTAACAGTTCCATGGTTCCTGAAAGTGGAGAAGAAAATCTAGTGGTCTCTGGAGAGAGGACCATGCTGTGGTATTAAAGGCTTGGACATATTGGAGAGAAGGGCCTTTGAATACTTCATGGTAAAGGTATGGTAGAATGTATGAGTAATAGCTCTTTGGATTTTGATTTCAGTGAAAATTGTGTATTTGGGAAGTAGAATCAGGTGAGTTTCCCCTCTGGTGGTAAGAGGGCGAAACAAATATTAGAGCTTCTGCACAGTGATGTGTTTGGACCTGTGAAGGTTCCATCACTGGGTAAGTCTATGTACTATGTATCATTTATAGATGACTTCTCAAGGAATACATGAATATATTTCCTTAAGAATAAATCTAAAGTCTTTGATAGGTTTAAAGAATTAAAGGCTTTGGTGGAAAACCAGACAGAGAAGAAGATAAAGGTGCTAAGTACAGATAATGGTGGAGAGTTTTGCAGTAAGGAATTTGAAGAATTATGTAAGATGTCTAGTATAGCACGGTAGAAGACTACTCCATATACACCACAGAAAAATGGAGTTGCAGAAAGAATGAACAAGACGTTGATGGAAAGGGCACGAATCATGCTCAGTGGTGCCGGGTTAGGACAAGAATTCTAGGTAGAGGCGGTGGAGACAACATGTTACCTGGTCAATAGATCACCTTCATCAGTGTTGGAGGTGTTAGAAAATTATATATTACGGAGCAATGGAAAACATAAAATATTACAGAAATATAAACACAGAAAATGCATAAAACAAGAGAGACATAGATATACGTGGTTCACCCAGTTTGGGCTACGTCCACCCCGAACAGCCAGTCCTTCCTTTCTATTATCCAACAAAATGAAGAGACACAACCTACAGCAAATCCGCTGTAATATCCTCTATTTTCTGTTAGGCCCCTATACTACTAGTGTAACCCCTTATTGTTATTAGTATAACCCACTTATTATATTGATGTACCCATGTAGTGCCCATATTGTTACTATTTTGCCCCATAGAAGCCCACTATTGTTATTATTGTGCCCTTACATTATTATTGTTATGTCGGCTCTGATTATGTTATAACCCCTTAGACTCCTATATATAGAAAGGAGGTCTTTTCATTTGTATCATCCAAGAATTGTTCATTTATGTAATGTAAAGGAGGTTGCCCCCTCGAAGAGGCTGAATTCTAAGGCGTGTATCTACCTTTTCTATCTTTTCTTGAGCTGGTTTCATAACATTTGGTATCAGAGCTTTAGATTCTAGGGTTTCACTGCTCCAAATAGGTCATCGTGGAATTTTCACTATAACTTTTTTCTGTGACGTTTCAGATGTCGTAAAAAAAACCCATTTGAGAATAAATCGCGTTGAACCTTGGGTCCGAATTTCAGAGCTTTTAGCGTGATATTTTCGGAGATATGATCTGAGGAAGTTGGTCTTTTTGCAGACTCCTGAATTACATTCCAAACAGGTGACCTGGGGAAAATCGTCATAACTTTCTCTCTGGGGATCGGATTAAAATTTTGTAGGAAGGCACAGAAAGACGACGGACTGTAGTTTCTTGTATATCTTTTTTAGAGCCAAAGGTCGCAAAATTGACACGTGGAACTTCATACAATTTCGCTCTTCTGGAAAGGTCTATAATCCGATCATCTTGGGAGATTGTGCATAACTCTTTTTTGGAGAATCCAATTTGGATTAGACTAGTGGCATTGGAAAGAGGACACAGAGGGCTACTACTGGTAGCAATTTCAGAACTTAAATATCCACAAGTACAGAGTTACAATCGTTTCAAGATCGAGGTCCTAAAATCAAGAAAAAGCAAGATGAGGAAATTTGATGGCAAGGATCCGGTAAATTGGATACTTCAGATGGAGCAATATTTTGATCTACATGGTGTACCACTGTTACAAAAGGTATTTATTGCATCTTCATATTTAGAACCGGATCAATTTTTATGGTATAAAGGGCTTTGTTCTCGTAAACAACTTGTTGCGTGGTCAATTCTCACGGAGGAAATGATAGCACATTATGAGGATACAAAGAGCAACACCTTATTTAGAGCAAAACCACAACAATTGGAAAGAGTAAAAGGGCTTTGTGACATATTTGAAAGTAAAATTATGGCAACAAGGAAGTCTACCCCTCACAACTTTAAATATGGACGTGTTGTTTCTCCTAGCCTTCCACAACCTACAAGGGTTACACCACAATAATTGGAAGAAAAAAGAGAAAAGGGGCTTTGTTCCAATTGTGATAGCAAATGCACTAAAGGTCATAAGTGTGCTGAGAAGAAATTATTTTACATTGAGTATGAAGAGGAGGAAGAAAAGGATCAATAAACATCAAAAGAAGAGGATATATGCCAGGACCCGACCCCAGAGAAGGAAGAAATGAATCAGAACATATCTTGTAAACTATTGGCAAAAATGACCACTCCTCAAACTCTCAAGATGGAAGGACATATCAAGAAGAAAAAGGTGCAAGAAGTGAAAGATCACATCAAGAAAGAAGAAATGAATCCAACCATATCTTGTAATTCACTAGTCGGAATTACCACTCCTCAAACTATCGAGATAGAAGGACATATCAATAAGAAAAATGTTCAAGAAGTGAAAGATCACATCGAGCATCAAGAAATGAATCCGGCCATATCTTGTAAAGGATTGGAAGAAATTACCACTCCTCAAACTCTAAAGATAGAAGGACATATCAAGAAGAAAAAGGTTCAAGCAGTGAAAGATCACATCGAGCATCAACAACAAGTTCTCCAACTTTTAAAGGATAACGCCACTTCGGTGCAAAATCAAATGAAACAACGGGTAGATCAACATCATAGTGAAAAATGTTTTGATGTAGGTGATTGGGTATTTTTACTGCTACATCTAAAGCAAGCTAGTTATGAGAAGGAAATGTTGGCAATACTACATGCACTTAAAAAATGGCGACCTTACCGAATGGGAAGACTCTTCAAGGATGAGGATGTGGAAGAATTTTTTTGTGCTATTTCTATTATCCAACTAGATTGGATAAATGAAGCAAGGGATGAATGGAAGAAGGACAAAGAAGTATGGCCACTTATTCAAAAGTTGCAAAAGATCCCAATTCAAACAATATTGCCAGATATTGAAAAGGAAGGAAAAATCATATTGGAACCTGGAGCAGTCATAGAAACAAGAACCTGACAGCTACGAAATCGATCAATTTCAGAGTATCTCATCAAGTGGAAGAACTTACCCGCTGAAGATTCCACATGGGAGGACAAGAATTTTATATAGAAGCATCAAGAACTACTCAAGCGTTGAGGACAACGCTTTTTGAAGGAGAGGGGCATGTTAGGCCCCTATACTACTAGTGTAACCCCTTATTGTTATTAGTATAACCCACTTATTATATTGATGTACCCATGTAGTGCCCATATTGTTACTATTGTGCCCCATAGAAGCCCACTATTGTTATTATTGTGCCCTTACATTATTATTCTTATGTCGGCTCTGATTATGTTATAACCCCTTAGACTCTTATATATAGAAAGGAGGTCTTTTCATTTGTATCATCCAAGAATTGTTCATTTATGTAATGTAAAGGAGGTTGCCCCCTCGAAGAGGCTGAATTCTAAGGCGTTGATCTATCTTTTCTATCTTTTCTTGAGCTGGTTTCATAACATTTTCTCTCACAATCTCACCTCTCTGTTTCTCACTCAGAGAATACACATCTATATCACAACCTCAAATACAATGTTCTCATACAAAGAGAGGGGTTGCCTTCTAGGGCAAAAATCCCTAAACTAAACATAAGTTCTACTTTTAGATCATCCGCCTAATGAACAGCCCAAATTGACTAGAAATTACTATACTTTTACAAGGCAATTTTACATCTATTTTTGGCTTCGGGGGCGCTGCTCCCAAACCCTCACTGGGGGGCCCCAGTCGGGGGGGATCGGCCCCCCCTCATCCCCCATCTGGGGGGATCGGCCCCCCCGCACACCCCCCCCCCCCACGTGGAGGGGTGTACAAACTTCCTGCGGTATACATCCAGCTGAAACAAAAGACCTCTAACAATCATGCTCCACACACAACAATCTCCCACTTGGAGAATGATTGTAGCCACTCCACCACTACTTCATTTGCTGGACAATGACTCCTCTTTGAACATGGCTATTTCTCATCTTCATCGTCATCCTTGAAGACCAATTGAAACTGAGCATGTTCTCAGTTTCTCCTTGGTTACAACTTTTGTTAGCATGTCTACAGGATTCTGGCTAGTGTGTATCTTTTCTAACTTCCACTTTCCATCTTCCAACACTAATCGTATGAAATGGTACTTGAGTTGTATGTGTTTAGTCCTGGAATGAAATGCTGAGTTCTTTGCAAGATGAATGGCACTTTGGCTGTCACTGTATAACGTGCCCATATCATGCTCCTTACCCAATTCACCCATAAACCTTTGTAACCAAATCATTTCTTTACTAGCCTCTGCAGTAGCAACATATTCTGCTTTTGTTGTTGAAAGTGCAACAACACTTTGGATTTTTGAAACCCAACTGACAGCTATTCCACCAACAGTAAATACATATCCTGTTGTGCTCCTCCTGTTATCTCTGTCACCTGCCATATCTGCATCAACATATCCCTGTAGAGAAATTTTTGAACCACCAAAGCATAATGCTTGATTTGTGGTACCTTTCAAATATCTGAGAATCCATTTCACTGCCATCCAATGTTCCTTTCCTAGATTGTTCATGTACTTGCTTACAACTCCCACTACATGCGCAATATCATGCCTTGTGCAGACCATTGCATACATTAAGCTTCCAACTGTTGATGCATATGGAACTTTAGACATATAATCCATGTCTTCTTGGGTCTTTGGGCACATTTCCGTACTAAGTTTGAAATGGCTAGAAAAAGGTGTACTAACTGGTTTTGCATTGTGCATATTAAATCTTTTCAACACCTCTTGTATGTACTCATTCTGAGACAATGTTAATTTGTGATTTTTCCTGTCTCTAGTGATTCTCATACCAAGGATTTGTTTTGCAGCTCCCAAATCCTTCATTGCAAATGAATTTTCCAATTTTGTTTTGAGCACATTTATTTCCTACATGTTAGACCCTGCAAAAAGCATGTCATCTACATATAATAATAACATAATATAACTGCCATCATTTTGCTTTTTTAGATAAACACAATGATCAGAGTGACATCTAGTATAACTTTGTTCATACATAAACTTGTCAAATTTTAGATACCACTGCCTTAGAGTCTATTTTAAGCCATACAAGCTCTTCTTCAACCTGCACACTAGTTTCTCCTTCCCTTTCACCTCATATCCTTGTGGTTGCTACATATATATCTCTTCCTCCAAATCCCCATGGAGAAAAGCTGTCTTTACATCTAACTGCTCAAGATGCAAATATTCAGCTGCTACTAGACTTAAAATAGTTTTGATTGAAGTCATTTTAACAACATGAGAAAATATTTCATCAAAATCAATACCTTTCTTCTGTGCAAACCCCTTCACCACAAGTCTAGCTTTGTACCTCTGTTTTCCTCCATCTTCTTCCTTCAGCCTGTAAACCCATTTATTCTTCAATGTAGTTTTTCCTGCAGGAAACCTGACTAAGTCCCATGTCTGGTTATGAATTAAGGATTCCATCTCTTTTTCCATGGCTGCCTCCCACTTCTTCCTACTTTCAACCTGCATTGCTTCTTCATAACAGTCGGGTTCACTAGAATCAGTCAACAATAAATAATATAATGAAGGAGAGTATCATTCAAGGGGTCTGCTTATCCTGGTAGATCTTCTAACACCACTTTCAGGTGTTTGGGGTTCTTGTTGCTGTTGTGGTGGTTGTTGATTATTATTATTTTCAGGCATCTTTACTTTTTCAGTGATTTTGTCAAGAACTACATATTCCTTGTTTTCCTTTTCTTGCTTCTTTTCCTGCAACTGATTCTTATACAAGACCTTTTCATTGAATATTACATCTCTGCTGCTAATGATTTTGTGATTTTCGTAATCATATAAGCGATAACCAAAATCATTAACACCATATCCGATAAAGGTACATTTATTTGACTTTGCCTCAAGCTTTGTTCTATTTTCTTTATCAATATGGACAAATGCCTCACAACCAAAAGGCTTTAAAAAGGAGTAGTTTACCTTTTTACCTGTCCATGCTTCCTCTGGAACACCACCATCCAAGGAACTTGAAGGCCCTTTGTTTATTAGATAAACAGTAGTATCTACAACATCTGCCCAAAACTGTAAAGGAAATCCTGCATGCAATCTCATGCACCTTGCATGCTCCATGATTGTTCTGTTCATCATTTCTGACACACCATTTTCTTGTGGTGTTCTTGGAACTGTCTTCTCTCTGCAAATTCCATGCTCTGAACAATACCTATCAAACTATTTGCTGCAATATTCACCTCAATTGTGTGATCTAGGAGACTTCAATTTATTTCCTGTCTCAATCTCAACCAAAGCTTTCCATTTCTTAAAAGTATTAAATACATCAGATTTATTCTTAATACAATAAATCCAAGTTTTTCTATTTGCATCATCAATAAAGGTAACATAATAACGACAGCCACTGAGAGATGATACCTGAGAAGGTCACCATACATCTGTATGCACAAGCTCTAATTTTTCGCTCTTCTTTTCTTTCCCAACTCTGAGAAATCTGACTCTCTTATGTTTTCCATAAATGCAATTTTCACAGAAGTCCAAATCAAAATTCTTCAAACCTGGCAACAAATTCCTTGAGTGAAGAATCTTCATCCCCTTTTCACTCATGTGTCCGAGCCTATGATTCCATAATGCTACATCTGCTCCTTTGGAAGTTAAAGCATTTACAGAGTTAGAAATACCATTGCATAAATACAATGTACCAACTTTTTCGCCTTTTGCTATTACCAGGGCTCCTTTGGTGACCTTCCAAGCTTTATCTGTGAAAGTTGTCACACAACCTTCACTGCCTAACTGCCCGTTGAAATCAAATTTTTCTTTAGATCTGGAACATGCCTTACCTCCTTTAGTAGCCATTGGTTTCCATTCTATTGTTTTACAAGAAACTTACCCATTCCAACAATTTTATAGGGTTTATCATCACCCAAATGAAAATGTCAAAAATCTCCTTGAACATAGTCATGAAAGTATTTCTTATCAGGTGTGGCATGGAATGAGGCCCTTGAATCTACCACCCAGGAATCAGTAATATTTTCGAAAGAAAGAATCAAAGAATATTGTGACACCTCACCTGTCACATTTGCTTCATGATTGTTTTCTTGTTGTGCATCTCCTTCTTTTCCCTTCTAAGATCTACAGTCTTTCTTTAGGTGTCCTTTCTTTCCACATTTCTAGCACACTATCCCCAATTTGGACTTGGATCTGCCTTTCCTTGATTTACTGCGATATCTTGAGCTCTTTCCTCTTTCCATTTTTCTTCCCCTAGACTCTGCACTCAAAGAATTATCTGATGTCTCACTGGAGCTTTTCTGTCACATTTCCTCGCTAAGGATAGCACCGACAACATCATCAAACTTTAAAGTACTAGATCCAGATACAGAGTTACTAATGGCCATTACTAAACCATTCCAACTTTCTGGCAATGAACACAAGAATAATAGAGCTCTAACTTCATCTTCAAAGTTTACCCCTACAGAACTTAACTGACTTGTAACTGTATTAAAATCATTTAAATGATCTGCAACAAATCGACCTTCCAACATCTTCATATTAAATAACCATTTCATAAGAAATACCTTGTTTGAGGCCGAGGGTTCTTCATATAGTTTCAACAATGCCCAAATCAAACCCTCTTTCATTGTTTCCTTAGAAATGTTGAAGGCGATTGACGTAGCGAGGCACAACTGTATTGTTCTGAGTGCCTTTCTATCTAGAAGGTTCCATTCTTCATCTGTCATAGCTGTCAACTTCTTTGTTTTTCCACTCAATGGTAGGTACAAATCTTTCTGATACAGATAATCTTCCATCTGCATCTTCCATAGCGAGAAGTTTTGGCTGTTGAATTTCTCGACCCTAAACTTACCATCTTCCACCATTTCTCCCACTCGAATGAGGAACCCTTATTTCCTGCGATTTTATCAGCCAAATAGACCTTCGGCTCTGATACCAGTTGTTAGAAAATTATATATTACGGAGCAATGGAACACATAAAATATTACAGAAATATAAACACAGAAAACGCATAAAACAAGAGAGACACAGATATACGTGGTTCACCCAGTTTGGGCTACATCCAACCCGAACAACCAGTCCTTCCTTTCCATTATCCAGCAAAATGAAGAGACACAACCTACAACAAATCCGTTGTAATATCCTCTGTTTTCTCTCACAGTCTCACCTCTCTGTTTCTCGCTCAGAGAATACACATATATATCACAGCCTCAAATAAAATGCGCTCAGACAAAGAGAGGGGTTGCCTTATAGGGCAAAAAACCCTAAACTAAACATAAGTTCTACCATCAGATCATCCGCCTAATGAACGGCCCAGATTGACTAGAAATTACTATACTTTTACAAGGCAATTTTACATCTATTTTTGGCTTTGGGGGGCGCTGCCCCCGAACCCCCGCCAGGGGACCACTGGCCCTTGGACCCCCCAACCGTGGGGGATCGGCCCCCCCATGTGGAGGGGTGTACAAAATTCCTGGGGTATACATCTGGCTGAAGCAAAAGACCTCTGAACAATCATGCTCCACACACAATAGGAGGATAAGAGTCAATAAGAGGTATGGACTAGTAAGAAAGCCTCTCTTTCACATCTGATGGTATTTGGATGTGATGCATATGTACATGTTCCAAAGGAGAAACAAACCAAGCTGGATAGTAAATCTGAAAAGTGCATCTTTATTGGGTATAAGGATGGTTTAAAGGGTTATAAGATTTGGAACTTAGTAACAAGGAAGGTTGTGTACAATCGAGATGTGGTGTTCAAAGAGGTGAAAGATGTTATTAAATATGAAGTCCAACCAACAGAACCTAAGAAGATAAAGTTTGAGCTAAAGGAGGAAGAATTGGACTCTACAGCAGAGGAGGAATCAAAAGATGAAGAGCCACAAACTCCAGGTGTGAGAAGATCAATTCGAGAAAGAAGGCAACCAGAAAGGTATAGTCCATCTGCTTTCTATTCAAATTTTTCTTTATCTATTACGGATGATGATCCTAGAACTGTGAAGGAAGCAGTAGATTCAGAGGATGGAAAACTCTGGAAAGAGGCCATGGTTGATGAAATGGCATCTTTGGACAAAAATGAGGCTTGGGAGCTGGTGGAGTTTCCGATTGGAAGGAAACCCATTTGTAGCAAATGGGTCTTCAAGAAGAAGACAAATGCAGAAGGAAAGGTGGAGAAATACAAAGCTCGATTGGTAGCAAAAGGTTATTCCCAGGTGTCGGGAATTGATTTTTGTGATATTTTTTCTCCTGTTGCCAAGGTAACTTCTATTAGATTACTTTTATCAGCTGCTCTTATTTTTTATTTTGAGGTAGAACAAATGGATGTGAAGACAACATTTCTTCATGGGGATCTGGAAGAGGAAATCTACATGAAGCAACCTTAAGGATTTGCGGTGAATGGTAAGAAAGAGCTGGTATGCAAGTTAAAGAAGTCTCTATATGGGTTAAAATAGTCACTAAGGATGTGGTATCATAAATTTGATACATTTATATGAGGACTTGGCTTCACTGGAAACAAAGCAGATCACTGTGTGTATGTTAAATTAATTGGTGACCGTGTTATTTATCAAATCTTGTATGTGGATGATATGTTCCTAGTTGGAAATGACAAAGAAATTATCTAGGATTTGAAGACCCATTTGTCCTCCAAATTCGACATGAAAGGTATTGGTGCTGCAAACTATATTATGGGCATGGAAATTAAAAGAGATCAGACAAAGAGGAAGCTTTGGTTAAACCAGAGGAAGTATGTCGAGACAATATTGCAAAGGTTTAATATGTAGGATAGTAAACCAGTGAAGGTTACTATTCCTGTAGGTGTAAAGTTATTTACCGAACAATGTCCAAAGACACAAGAAGAGGAAGAGGACATGTCTCATGTTCCATATGCAAGTGCAGTCGGTAGCTTGATGTATGGAATGGTTTGTACTAGACCAGACATTGCACATGCAGTAGGAGTATTGAGCAGGTTTATGTCAAAACCATGGAAGGAGCACTGGACAGTAGTGAAGCTGGTTTTTGGGTATTTACGTGGCACTAGTGATTATGGTTTGTGCTACTAAGGAAGACTAGGATTGGATAGAGTGTTGGATATTCGTGGCTTTGTTGATGCAGATTGCGCTGGAGATTTGGATCAAAGAAGATCTACAAGTGAGTATGTGTTTAACCTATTTGGAGGTGCAGTCAGTTGGATGAGTAAGAAACAATTTGTAATGGCATTATCGACTATAGAGGTAGAATACATGGCAGCCACTCATGCAAGTGAGGAAGTAGCTTGGTTGTAGAGATTGTGTTCAATTATGGGGTTAGTACATGGAGCTATAAGGATAGACTATGATAGCCAAAGTGCAATTTTCTTGGCAAAGAACCCTGCATATCATTCAAATACAAAGCACATTGATGTTCAGTATGACTTTGTGAGGGATATGATAGAAGATGAAAAGGTGTTGCTGGTAAAGGTGGACGCTTTGAAGAATAGTGCAGATGCATTGACAAAATCTGTCAACTCTGAGAAGTTCTCTTGGTGTAAAGAAACAATGGGCATTGTAGGGCTGGATGAATGACTAAGCTCTCTTATGGCCTCTTGTGGAAAGAAAACAACAAGTGTGAGAATGTTGGATTGTGTTATATTCTTTCCATGACTAGCCCATGTAGTTAACCGGGGGGTTAGGGGGAGGGTGGAGCCCCCCCTTTATTGTGCCGATTAGGTAGCAAGGGTGTCACAGGGGATTTGAGGGGTGCAGGTAACCCCCCTATATGGGGTAAAATTTTGGTTTTGGACCCTATGTTAGGTTGGGTAGAACTACCTATGGTTTTGTGAATTATTTTCGCACATGGTTTGGACGTGATGGTTTTTGGTCCATGGTTTTGGACACGATGGTTTTTGGTCCATGGTATTGGATGCTTCGGCATGTATAAATATGTATTGTAACATTGAAAGGAAAATAATGAAAAATCAAGCTGGTAGTCCCGGTTTTGGGATCCAGGGGAAAATCTCTATGTATATGTGTTTTATGTGTTATGCTGTCGCATTGTTTATTTTCTATGTTTTAGAATTCGTATGCAGGTAATTTCTGTACGGGGTTAAAATCTACATCTTTTACATGTATACTAGCTTTTCCTAGCTCTATTTTAGTTTTTGTTGCTATCTCACTACTATCACATGCAGGAAACTATTTTGCACGGACGTTCACCCAACCGACAAACTGCCTCACCCACATGCATGTTGATCCATTTGTTGAATAATTCATTCACATTTTGCATGCACTGTTAATCACTTCTACTATCACCTAGTGCCACCATGCATTCATTAACTTACTTGCTTTCAGTTGCCCATTGGTGAGTCGGGCCAACCTTAGTCCGAGCTCTGCCTTCACCAAGGCTAGATTGCACAATATGGGAAAGGAAGGATCACCTTTCTCTCTAGATTTGTGCATTCCTACCCAACACTAGCCTCTAGGACTATTTTTCGCATTTCTAGATGACAATAGCTCCTTGGCCCAAGAAATTGCGCAAATATATCCCTGGACCAGTAATCCTTCCCAGCTAGAATTGTGCATTACACAATCCGAGAAGTCAATATCCAAATAAGACTATGCATTGTGTAGTTCCAGTAGTCAGTCAGTCTCCTAGTAGCCCAAGCTGTGCCTTGTGCAGTCTTGGTAGTCAGTCTCCCAACCTCCGGGCCGAAATTGCGCAACCTTCATGATCATTTACCCATGTATGTTACAAGTCAGTTCTCATTTTCATTTTGGTTTTCAACTGACATATTTCTTGCCATGAGTGTTGCCATATCTCCAGGTATTTCAGGTGTTCATCTGCCTCTCAGCAGTATAGGTACAATGGTTTCCAGGGGACCATAGACGAAGGCACCATTTAGAGCATGCTTGGAGATGTAGTCAATTAAGTGTCTATGAGCTTGCCTACTCATGAAGACATCATGTTTTGCGTAGACAAGGACATCGAGAAGCAGTGTAATAGTGAGCAGCATCATGAATAGCAGCTGAAGGCAGCATACTGAATGCAATGAACGGAGTGAACGTAGTAAATACAACGAATGCAAGAGGAAGGTTCTTAACAACATAGACGCGGAAAAAAGTTGTAAGATCAAGCAGATCCATTGATAATGAAAGAAACTTTGGAGACTCAGGATATGAGGTGACGACGCGATGTGAAGGTCGTTCGAAGATAGAGAACGAAACAAAGGAGTTGCATGTGCTTAAGTAGAAACTCAAGGAAGAACATGAAGCTGCACAGAAAGATGAATGAGTTGCAGTAGGATCAGGAACAACAGTAGGCGCAACATGCACTCATGGATGAAACTACATCGGGATAGGTTTAAGATCCATCCTAGCAGTTGACATGGAGTAGACATGGTGAGCAGTGTTGTTGATCACATGTAAGGGATTCAACAACATGCATGTCATTGAGCACACGCATGCAATCCAACCCATTCAGCACACTCACCAAGGCAAAGACAAGAAGCAAGTCCAACTGGGGCTGAACACGTACTTCGACAAGTTGATGCACATGACCACCAACACACACTTAAAGATCAACACAGACACTATGCATAAGTGCATTTCCGATTCAACCATACCCAAGAAGACCATGCACATGTTAAAAGACGAGTTGGATGAAGGGGCCAAACCAATGCACTGATTACAACAGAGGCAAGAGTTCACTAAAGAAAGATGTCACCATAAGGTGCATGCACCCCATCATGGACAACCAAGATTGGCATTGGCATACCAAATTCACCATCACAAGCATGTCAAAGAATTGGTCTCATCACAGTGGAATGAATGTCAATCATGTCTTGCAAGTCTTGCTCAAGCCATGTTATCTCACATGAGTACATGTGCATCGTAATGTTGAGTCATGTCAAGTGTAATTCAAGTGTCATTAGTTTCATGTAACAGTCATAGAGTAGGTGAAGAGTCAAGAGGGTAGTTGAACTCTCACAAAGGGGAATTTCAACGGTCACCCCACCCTTTGCTATAAATAGTCCCTCATAAATCATTGTAGAGGCTTTTGGTCAACCAAGCTTCTACTAATACTATATTGAAGAAGACATGGACAGTATTGTAATGCACCTTGGCTTCTCCATTACACGGAGCTAGTACATATCTTTGGAGGGGCAGGCGGATGTGGTTGTAACATTCTATTGTTGGGGCTAACAGGTTTACATGTATATATTGTATGATTTTGACTTCCACTTCTTTATATAATAAGAGCCAGCACATTTTCATGCATATGTTGTTATTGTAGTTGGACTGCTCCGGTTGCTTTAATGATATATGTTTTTTAACTTACGTACTTGTGTATGAACTGATTCACATGCAATTATATGAATCTTGTTGTTAATGTGTTGTATATGTTGTTAATGTTGTCACCGTCTGTGTCGACTGCTCTACCAAACATCAGACAAACCTTTGACTTGAACCTTGACATAACAACAGTCGCACTCATCTCAGACTGATCGGTGAGTGTTGTATGTGTTATCTTAGCTTGTATGATGTAACTGTTGCATCCGAGTGGACTGCTCCACCGGAAGCTGTGCATGTCCTTTGTGTTGTGTGTTCATAGCCGAGTTGGGATTTATCACTTTGAACCTGGAACTCACCTTCACTTCCTTCCCCCTTCAAAGTATTGGAACCTCTCATACACCTTCCTTGTCTCGCTACATCAGTCACACCCTTACTGTTGACAGAGTTATTCTAATTGCCTTTGTACAACATCGCGGTCAAGGCATTACCTTACGACCCACTGCTGGAACTCCTACACCAAACTGTCTGAGGTCTAATTGTGACTTCTTACCAGGGATATCCCCTTGACATGTTGGCGGGTCCAACACCATCAATAAGTTCTCAAGTAGAGATTCAAGAGCTAAGTCATAAGATAAAAATTATAGGCATCAAACATGTCTAGTCCAAGGAGCTAGCACAGGTAGAGGTAGAAAAATAGATGTTGGCCAATGAGATCATTGATAGGAACAATGAGGTCGTATCCCTCAAGTAGTAGATAGATGAGTTGCAACATAATATTGACTCACATATATGCACACTCATGATCCCTGAGGATCCCCAAAACCCTACTGAATAGCTGACAAAGACCCTTACTAAAATTCAACTTTCAAAAGGGAACTGAAAAAGTACAAAGATATCTAGAAGTTTCCTAAAGAAACTTAGCCTAGAAGGAGAAACAAGTAGAGGTCAACAAGACTAATGATGAGATCCTAAGCAAAGACCTGCAGGAAGCTAAACAACATATCTCATAGTGGAAGGGTAATTTGAAAGGGAACATGCTATTTGTAGAAATTCTCACTGTAGATTAACCTAATAATGCAATATAACTAAAGCAAAATACTTTAATCTACTTCTACAATCAAACTTGCGGAAGCTTAATAGATTTGAGCAAGATCAATCATAACACATATAACCAGAAGAAGAATCAATGCACATGAAACATAGAATATTACTCAGGGGAAAGCCTCAGCTAAAAACCCCACTATCCATATTATCATTCAAGTGGAAATATATCAGGATTACACACAGCTTTAGTTCTCACAACTATCCAGCTCTCAGTACAATCCCTCATAGTCACTCGCATAGAAAATAGACTGCTCATAAAGCCTTCTCTCTGCCCTCCAAGCACCTATTTCCTTGCGCAGTTTTCCCTAGGTGATCCAACTATTACCATGTGTAACACTGATCTCACACCCTGTAAAACTGTGCAATCCTCAAGGAATGAATTCCTTCTGCATGCATGAGTTTTCCTTATAGGAAAATTCTTGCAACTAATATCCCTGTCTTTAGTCTCAATTGGGTCTTTCTCTGGATAGACATGCATGAGTTATTTATGAGAGAATCTTCAGTTATCTAGAGTACACTAGTTGCATGCATGCATGCATTAACTGATTGAACTCACATTTAGTTCCTCAAATTGTTTGGAACTAATTTAACTGGACATAACTCAGTTAACTAAGATAACTAATTACAAATGAATTATAACTCATCCTTATCTTCTTAATTAAGTAATAATCTCCTTAATTTAAGGGATAACTGTTGCATGACTTCACAAAGACTTCTAGATTGAAATTCTCCAACTAATTAATCCAAGATGAATTAAATAATTATTTTTCAAGCAGCTGGTGAGACTAAATTTGAATTTTAATTCTCAATTTTAATTCAAGGACAAATTAAAATTGGAATATTCTTGTTGCCACATTTCAACACTCCCTTTCAACAAGAAAGGGATTATCTGCCACCCCGATCATATCTCTATGGAACTCGAATTTACACTTTGACAATGCCTTAGTCAAAATTTCAGCATCTTGCTCCTCAGTCGAAATATACTGGAACAACATGATCCTCCTCGCTACAAAATCTCTAAGATGACAATATTGGATATCGATGTGCTTGGACCTATCATGAAATACTCGATTCTCAGAGAATTCGATACAACTCTGATTATCACAATAGATCATAGTTGGATCCATCCTTTGCTCAAACAAACCAGCTAAAATTTTCCGGATCCATATGGCCTCACATGCTGCCCGACTTGCAGCCATGTATTCGGCCTTTGCCGTGCTGAGTGCAACTGACCTCTATTTCCTGTTGTACCAAGAAACTATCGCCGACCAAAGGTTGAAAATTCCACATGATGTGCTCTTCCAATCTGATGGAATCCCTACCCAATCTGCATCAGTGAAGCCCTGTAGCCTTACTCCCTCTGTCTATTTGTACCATAATCCATACTAAGATGTGCCTCTGAGGTATCTCAATACATGCTTAGCTGCCTTCCAAAACATCTTGGTAGGCTGAACCATAGCTTGACTCAGCTGGTTCACCACATAGCACAAATCTAGTCATGTGTTCACTAAGTACATTAGTGAACCCACAAGCTGCCTATACACATTAGCTTCTACTATGTCTCTTGAAGTAGCATCCTCATTCCTCCAGTTACCTGCTAGAGTAGTTTGCTTCGGCTTGCATTATCCCATGTAGAATCTCCTGAGTATCTCATTGGCATACTTTCCTTGAGACACACACAACTCCCCATCCTCCTGCCACACTTCCATGCCAAGGAAGTAATGCATGAGACCCATTTCTTTCATCTCGAATTCTCTTGCAAGGTCCTCCTTACAAGACATGATCAACTAATAATCACCTGTTAATTTTAGGTCATCAACATAAAGTACAATGATCAACGACTTACCTTTCACCATGATGTGGTATAGGCTCACATCTGCTTCACTCTTTGTGAAGGCCAACCTAGTGAAGTAGTTGTCTATCCTAGTGTACCAAGCATGAGGTGCTTGCTTCATCCCGTACAAAGCTCTCTTGAGTCGGCACACATGCGACTCACGATCGAAGGTCTCAAAACCTTCTGGCTGCTCTATGTACACCTCTTCCTCAATCTGGCCATTGAGGAATGTATTCTTCACATGCATCTAATGGATCTTCCAACCCATCTGTGCTAATTGTGCCAACATGGATATGATAGACGAGTACCTTGCGACAGGTGCAAAAGTCTCATCATAGTGAATCCCCTCAACCTGAGAAAAGCCAAGGGAAACAAATCTTGCCTTATGCTTCTCCACACTACCATCAACAACTTGCTTTACCTTGTAAAGCCAATGGGAACTCACAACTGACTTGTTCTCCAGTCTTGGAACCACATCCCAAACATTGTTCCAAACTATGGAATCATACTTCTCCACCATAGCATCAACCCAAATCGGTTGCTACACTGCTTCCTCAAAGGAAGATGGCTCGATTTCAACACATTCCCCAACAAGGGCCATGCATCCAATGTACCTCTCAGGTGACCTCCTCTGTCTCTGCTGAGAAGATGGTTCTCCCACATTCTCTCTCACACCCAACAACAATTTGTCAGTTTCTCTTGTGCACTTCCATCCATTTGTGGAAGACTTTGCTTGAGTAGATGTCTCCACTCCTAGAACCTCTACATGCGGCTGCTCTGCTTTAGTCTAAGGCTCCTCCTCCTTAGGAACCAATAGTTCCTCCACAGCCTGTAGTTGGAGCTCCCTCTCAGGGGAAACTCTCATGGACTTCTGCTCATCAAATTTGAGATCTCTGCAAACCACTATTGTCTGACTGGTAGGCAAGTATAGCCAATAATTGTGGGGTGTATCAGTGTACTCCACAAGTATCCCCAACACGGCTATCGGCTCAAGATTCTTTCGTGCATCCTTGGTCACATGGCAATATACCCATGAGACAAATATCCTGAAGTGACCCACATCTGGTCTCTTACCGAAGAAATCTTCCTCTGGTGTCTACATCTCAAGTATGGGATACGAGCTTCTATTCTGCAAGTAGACCACTGTGTTGCATGCCTCAATCCACAAATGAAGTGGTAGGCCTTGGTCATGCAACATCGCTCATGCTGCCCCTACAATCATTCTGTTTTTCCTCTCAGCCACCCCATTCTGCTATGGGTTCTGAGGTGTCGTCAACTCCTGTTTAATTCCTTCCACTGCACAAAAGTACTTAAAATCTTGATAGACATATTCTCCACTATTGTCGCTTCTCAGGGCCTTGATCTTCTTCCCTGATTCTTTCTCAACCAAATCTTTGAACTCACAAAACTTTGAGAAGGTTTGGTCCTTCTTCTGCATGAAATAAATCCAGCATTTACGAGAATAATCATCAATGAAAATCACATAATACCTTTGCTTTGCGGTGGATGCCATCAAGAATGGTCCACACAAATTAGTATGAACTCGCTCTAAGATCGCTTCTGCTCGATTGTCTCAATCATGAAAGGAAGACTTGGCCTACTTTCCTAAGGTACAACCTTTACATGTGTCAACTTGCTTAACTTTACCTTTGGGAAGTCTTGTAGACATCTGTTGTATTATCTTCAAGGGCCCATGATGAAAATGGCCCAACTTCCTATGCCATAACTCGCCAATGTCTTGGCTTTGCACCAATTCTGCTTTCAAACTCAATGTTGCATAATCATGTACCTATAGTTTATAGAGATTCTTCACTCGAATCCCAATCCTCTTGGTATGACCCGTGCCTATGTGTCTTAAGAACACCTTTCCTTTACTGAAGACAACATCGTAGCCTTTGTCCTCCAACATCGCGACTGATACCAATTTCTTCTTTAGTCCACGCACATACTTCACATCGTTCAAGGTGAGAGGAGCTCCATGCTCCCTTTGAAAAGCAACCGTGCCCACTACTGAAACATTGCACTTTCCGTCGTCACCCATCTCTATGCACATATTGAGGTCTTTCTCCTCCAAGGTACTAAACAAAATTTTATCGCCAGTCATGTGGAATGAGGCTCCACTATCAAGATACCAAACACAACCCACCATCGATGAAACCATGCATGCGATGAGGGTAAAATCCATTTCGAATGGAGAGGCTAATGCCTCACCTTCTGATCCTTTTGTGGATCCCTTCTTGGACTTCTTCAATGGGAAATTAGTTGCATAATGTCCCATCTCGTGACAATTAAGGCATCTCACTTTAGATTTGTCACCCTTATTCCCACCATGAGAAGAATTCAATTTGGAATGGGAAGCCTTCCCTTTCCCTTTCCTTGCCTCAATTGCTAAGGCCAGATTTTCTTCATCATCATGATTTGATGAATAACCATTTCGAGTGCTCCTCCTGATCTCCTCCTGCATGAGATCCGACCACAGTCGTTTCCAATCCGGCAGTTTCTCTCTTCCATTCACAAAGTCCTGATAGCTATTCCAACTCTTTGGAATACCGAGGAGAGCAAGGCTCACCATATCAACATCGACAGTAGTAATTCCCACACTACCAAGCTCATCTCTGTAGGTGGTGAGCTTGTTCAGATATGTAGAAATAATATCGCCCTTCTCCATCTTTATTTTCCAAAGCTTATCCGTGAGCGCCAGTTTCCTCTAGTTGTTACTATTCTGATAGAGGTCCTCCAATGTCTTCCACATTGAAAACGGAGTATCCTTCCCATGGAGATTCGAGACAATATGGTCTCGAACTCCCTCCAGGATGATCCGTCTCAACTTCACCACACAATTCTTCCATTTAGCCAACTCTTGTGCATTAGCTGTAGCTGGCTTTGGGGATTTCTTGATCATTGAAATCCTTCAAGCCATTCTCTTCTAACACCGCTTCCATTCTATCCTTCCATGCTATGTAATTCGACCTGCCTTCCAAGGCATACTTGAGTCTCAAGCCATGGAATGCCATTGACCAACCTGAAGTATGAGATGAATTCGATTTGTACCTACAATCCTAAACTTCAAACTTTGAATTCTCTTCTCCGTATACTGTTCACAGCCTTTGCTTTGATACCATGTAGAAATTCTCACAGTAGATTAACATGATAATGCAATATAACTAAAGCAAAATACTTTAATATACTTCTACAATCAAACTTGTGGAAGCTTAATAGATTTGAGCAAGATCAAGCATAACACATATAACCAAAAGAAGATTCAATGCACATGAAACACAAAAGAATTCTCAGGGGAAAGCCTCAGGTAAAAACCCCACTATCTGTATTATCATACAAGTGGAAATATATCAGGATTACACACAACTTTAGCTCTCATAGCTATCCAGCTCTCAGTACAATCCCTCACAGTCACTCACAGACAAAATAGACTGCTCATAAAGCATTCTCTCTACCCTCCAAGCTCCTATTTCCTTACGCAGTTTTCCCTGGGTGATCCAGCTGTTACCATGTGTAACTCTGATCACTCACACTAATCTCACACCCTGTAAAACTATGCAATCCTCAAGGAATGAATTCCTTCTGCATGCATGAGTTTTCCTTATAGGAAAATTCTTGCAACTGATAGTACACTGTCCCTGTCTTTAATTTCAACTTGGTCTTTCTATGAATAGACATGCATGAGTTATTTATGAGAGAATCTTCAATTATCTAGAGTACACTAGTTGCATGCATGCATGCATTAACTGACTAAACTCACAATTAGTTCCTCAAATTGTTTGGAAATAATTTAACTGGACATAACTTAGTTAACAAAGCTAAGTAATTACAACTCAATTATAAATCATCCTTATCTCCTTAATTAAGGGATAATCTCCTTAATTTAAGGGATAACTATTGCATGACTTCACAAAGGCTTCTAGCTTGAATTTCTCCAACTAATTAATCTAAGATGAATTAATTAATTATTTTTCAAGCAGCTGGTGAGACTAAATTTGAATTTTAATTCAAGGACAAATTAAAATTGGAATATTCTTGTTTCCAAATTTCAACATTATTGTTGTAGGCTAAATAGCTGGTATGGGATGAGATCATTGAACAAATGGAGAAGAACTAGGAATTCATAAATATGATACATGAGTAGAAAATGGAAATTAAAGAATTTGTGTACTCCATCACATCAACCAAGGAGCATGGGTTAAGGGATTCCCAGATTTCCCAAAAGTTCATCAGGTTTGTGAATGAGAAGCCACTCATTGAGTTGAGGCTTATTGATGAGGTATACAGAGTGGGGGCCATCATGGAGATCACCAAGATGATTTGAAAGGAGGAATCCAGAGTTAAAGCCGAAGAATTCTTGGGGGTAGTGGTATGGAAGGTGGATGCTTTCAATCATGAGTTTGAAGCATTGATAAGGGCAGGGTTTCCCAGTTGTTTGGAACTTGGTAAGCTAAGCCCTTGGGATCAATAGAAATAACAACTGGTAGAGGCCAAAAGCAGAGCATAATCCTCCCATGAGAAGACTGACACTCATTAATTATCTCAAGAAATACCTCTAGTTTCTTGGATTGATAAAAATATTATTTAGAACAGGCTTGACTATTGAGACCTAATCAGTTTAAATATCTCACATCAGTTTTTATTCCAGTCTCTCTCTCAAATCTGGTACTATTGCATAAGTGTCAGCAATTCATTGATCCACCCACGCTCTAGATCATCGACCCCACAATGCAACCTCCACCTCCTTCCCAGAAACACTAAAGATATTGCATATTGTGTCCATCATGACACTTTTACTTTTAATTCTATGTAAATATTTTATTTCCCAGTCAGTTATATTTTTTGTTGCAAACAGTTATGCTATGAGGCACACTTAATTTTGACATGATGACTCTCTATAACAAAATCAAGAAGGAATATTTTTTTAACGGGTTCTCCTTAAGAGGCCCTATAAATAAAATGAGAATATATTCTAAGAGGGTTCATAACTTTTGTGAAATTTTTCTTTTCAATAGAGAAACATTGTGCATTGTTGATGTATCATTGCTTTGTTGAAAATTAATACATGTTTTTGGCGATTTTGGCACACCTGAGTTTATAGTATTTGTTCTAGCTATGTTACCTTAATATGTGTTTCATTTTCTTCTCAGGTTATATCATAGGTAGTGTTGGATGTTTTTCTCATGACTATATGGATTCATTGAAGTCAAATATTGATATATAGCACATGTATGGACATGGAAATCAAATCCTTCAAGTTCATACTATGTATCTTTGCACCCCATTCTTCATCTTAGCTTCATCTATTTCACTCTAATTTTTACTGCATAGGATTATTAAAGATAAGCCCTGTGTATTGAACTTCCTTCTATGTTTTATTCTTCTATTCCATATACTACAATGGTTTATTAAGCTATAAACCCAGGTGATGAAGGTCGTCGTATAGTTTAATTGATGTTTTTGTGAGTTAACTTTTCATTTGATGGTCATATGCTTCCTCTGAAGGAGGGTTCTGAATTACTTATTTTCTGTGGCATATTAAATATTGAGTGTGTGTGAAATCTCTTTCAAATCTGCAAGGACTCATCTAGAATGTCCTAGGCACTGGTCTTTCCTCCAACCAAGGGTTGTCTCTAGAAAGTTGATTCCAACCACAACAATATATATGGCCACTTGATGTATTTATATTGATTAGTGTAAAGCATATTTAAATAATTGAGTCAAAAGAAAAATATATTTAGAGTCAAAGTCCCATTGAAAATTTTAAAAGAAGAAACTTTGAATTTTGAAATTGAAATTTTTGACTCCATGTTTTTCAAGTCATGCTCACTCCAAATCAAGTAAGCCCGAGGAAAAGGACACACCCATTCGACCTAGTAGATCACTATATAAAGGTAGCTTGATCTCATGCCCTCACCACCAATTCACACTTCCTAAAGAAGACATTTTATGGGCATATTAGCGAAGATCAAGAAGTAAAAGGAGAAGAAGAAGGAAAATTGCATCGCTTTCTCTCTCTCTCAAGCTCGCACATGTTGATAGTTTATTTTCTGCTTCGTATATTTTCAAGTTTGTTCTACTGTAGTGGCCAAAATTTTGGGCAATTGCAAGGACCGAAATTCTGGGTTTACTTGCGGTTGGAAGAGGTGCAAAATTATGGGCCAGATTAGGTAGAGAAAATTACTAGATCATATTGGGAGCTTGACTTGGAGGTGTTGACCAAATTTGACCATAGGTCTAGGTGTGTCTCTTTTTGAACAATTCTTTTTCTTTCTATTGAAAAGTTTGTTGGGATTTTCCCCTTGGTGGGTTTTCCTAGGGTAAATCTTGTATTCTATTTGTGCATTGTGATCTCTATTATTCTCACGGGAGCTTCACTCAATGAACCTCTAACATATCATGTGCGTTCGTTGCATACTAAACAATACCCCTAATTTGAATACATATTGGAAAATACCTCTAAAAATCACATTATTTAACCCTCTACCAATACAAATCCAATACACCTTCCCAATTAAAAAAAACCTTATTGTCACTAGATATTGCAGATATCCACTTTTTCGATAAATTTTTTTATACCCCTTTATATGTTTTCATTAAATTTTAGCTCTATCTTTTAAACTCACCAGTATAAAAACCCTTTACCCCCTATATATCCCCCAATATATTATGTCATTTTTTCCTCAATATATATCCCTTAATATGAACCCACGTGGTATGGTATTTCTCCCTTAGTTAAGCCCCCGTGATTATTCTACAGTTCTTGTATGGATGAATTTATGAGGTATAATTGTTGAATGATATGTTGGAATAATTTAAAATAATATCAACATCAAAAGTAATTATCAATATTTCAAAAACATTGTGCTAATCTCTACTGCGCTTAGAAAATCAATAGCTACAAAATTTGATCTAGTGTCGTATAGATTGAATGTAAAGAGAACATTTCTGCATGGTGATGTGGAGGAAGAAATCTACATGAGATGACAGGAAGATTTGGAGTAAAGGGTAAGGAGAGTTTGAGTTTAAAGTTAAGGAAGTCTCTTTGTGGTATAAAGCAGTCACCTAGGTTAGAGTACCAGAAGTCAACATATACATCAATGGGTTAGGATTTGTGACAAGTTGAGCTAATCATTATGTATATATCCAACTTTAAAGGAAATATATATGTGGTGTTATTTATCAATGACATGTTTCTAGTTGGAAATAACATGGGTGTGATTAGGGAGGTGAAGGTGTAGACATCCTCCAAATCCAACCTCAAGAATATTAGTGCTATAGATTCAATAGAGACCACATAGCTTGGAAACTTTAGGTATATAAGATAAAGTGCATTGAGACAATTCTAAAAAATTTCAACAGTTAGGATTGTAAACCACAAAGGATACCAATTATTGTTGGGGCCACCTATACTAATTTGAGAAGCTATAAAATAGGATTTTATGTTCCCATAAATAGATAATTATGTAAGGCTAATGAAATATGTTGAATATTTACAATCCATAGAGATTGGGTGGAGCATGAGAGCATTGATCTCAGATGTAGACCAAGGTAAATGTTCAGTACAATTTGGCTTTGATGCATGGTAACAAATATAATAGAAATAAAGCTCAATTGTTTGATAATTTTCCTAATTAAGGTTTCCAGGGTAAAATCTCTATGTGTTGCGTGAATCATTATGGTGAGTTATTATTTATATTATGATATTTAAATTCCCTCATGTGCATTTAAAGGTTTATGTTAATTGAGCTTCTAATTTGGTTTATATGTCTAGTGGACTCTATATTTGGACTTTGGTATTTGAAGTGTAAATTAGATACCTTAATCCCAAAAAAATTTGAATCAAGGTTTGTTCTTATCCTCATTCCTAGGATGGCATGAGCATTTGCATGCATGCATGCACACATGTACATGTGCAAAATGTGTTTTACATGTGCTTGAATATTACACTTAATATCACATGTATCTTAAAATCATTAATTCTATTCTATGATTTTTAGGATTCTTAGTAAATATATCAAGCCCCATAATATATATTTATATATGATATTCATAGTTAACCTGTGCAAGAATATGCATAATCATAGAAAAAATAGGGGATACATTTTCCCTAGAGGTTAATTTCCATGTTTTATTACAAAAAAGGAAGATTTGATAATATAATTTTTTATAAAAATGATTCAATCAATTTATTTAAAAAAAAAAAATGTCCCTAAAAATTACCAAAAATTCTTAAATATATATAAAATCTTTAGAAAATTGATTTTCATTACAAAATTATCATCAATCATTTTAAAATTTTCATTTTAGGAATTTGCAATATTTTCAAAGTTTATACGCTTTAAGATAAGTATGGATCTTAAATTTGAATCTTGTATAATTTAATTCACTTCCTACCACTAGCATGGACATGGAGTAGAGGATAGAAGAGAAAAAACATTATACCACCCATACAAAACTAACGAGATAAATTTCAAATATCCCTTTATTATGTCACTAGTTCTAATGAAATCCATCTAAACTTTTTGTACTTTCTGTGTTGATTTAGGCTTATAACGGATCATGTGCCTTGCACCTAGAGTAGTATAACAGGTCATGTGCCTTGCACCTAGAGTAGTAATAAGGATTCCTTTTATGGCTGTAGAATCTCTTTGAATCATTCCCAAACAAAAAGTGGTGCTACTATAGGAAATATTTTCTTCATATCTTATAAATCCAAACTAGACTTTGATCTCTTTATAAATTCCGCTAATCAAATTTTAAAATATGTTATCTTCTTAGGATGACTCTGACAAATCTCCAAGAAACTAAGGGCATGCAAATCTTACACTTACCATGATATTATGGAATATCATGTGATTCCT
Source organism: Pinus tabuliformis (assembly GCA_031772625.1). NCBI lineage: Eukaryota > Viridiplantae > Streptophyta > Pinopsida > Pinales > Pinaceae > Pinus > Pinus tabuliformis. The sequence continues at coordinate 1,452,581,970 of CM062818.1, read as the reverse complement.
ATCTTTAACAATAAAAGTTACTTATTCACACTGGTTAACTCTTAATAGAGATAAAAATTAAGAAAAATAAAACTCAAATGAACAATCATATTGTTGTACCTCCTAAAGACAGCCTTAGATTGCTTACAAGACCAATGCCTGGGTACATCTAGATTGGGGTGTCTGAAATGATTCTCAAGCAGGAGGAGACATCACCCATGTTCTATACACATATATAAGAGACAAGAGTTGGTTCTTTTGTCCAAAGATACAAGTCAGGTATTTCAGTATTTCTACATACACAGTTCCCATAAATATAACAGAAAATAGTGGAGGCCGAGCACTTCAAAGGCTTACAGTTTAATCAGCTTTGTGGAATAAATGAGAGAAGACAAAGAAAAGGGATAACTCAAAATGTAGAGCTAAAAGCACCAAGAATTCTATATTAACAACATAGAGACAGAAATCATGAGATTTGCTACAATTATCTGAGTTACATGTATATTTAATGGATAGAAAAGAAGTTGTATGCTATGATTCATGTAGTGCAATTTAAAGATATAATTTCAACCCATCAAACAGGCATGCGCATTAATGAATCAATGCAAATCTGTAGGAAAATATGAAATATTATGGCATCTATTGTTGCATGAATTCAAAGAAGAAAATAGACAAAATGGATGAAAACATGAAATAACACATTGTAATACTTAAAAGGGGGAATCACCACTACTCTTGTGATATTATGCAAGATCTATTTAACGAAGTGATACAGTCTCACAAAAATATCGGCCTCTCTTTGAATATTTCAGAACCTTTATTCAGTGTTGCTAACCCCTATTTATAAGAAGAGGGGGTGCATTATCAATCATGATACAATACAAAATATCCCTGGGTTGAGTCTCAGCTATTAGACTAGCTTGCTATCTTGGCTAAGGAAGGATATGTGTCTAAAAAACATCACAAAAATAGTAATTACCTCATAAAGAAAACCATATCATAAGATCACAAAACATATGAAACATTAATGCAATATTTGCGTGCCCATCCCTGTAATTACTTCAGCTTCAGGCTGCATATAGTGCATGGTATGGTCTCCTGTTCTACTCAGCTAACTCTTGTCATTTCTGCCTTTAGTGCCTTCCGCGCTGACCTTGGAAGCAGGTCACAAAGAGCCATTTCTGAGTCTGCCCATACTTAGTTTTGAATGATCCCTCTTCTTGATTTATTGCTACAACTGCTTTTGACACCGACCCTATCATTTCTGCCTTTAAGGTCCTGCTGAATACAATCGACACCTAGATTTTCCTGGTTTTGAATGCTCGATCATCTCTATGTAGTGGTACAGTTTATTTCGGCACCGACCCTATCATTTCTACCTTTATAGTCCTGCTGAATAGAATCAGCACCTTGATCTGGCTTGTGGTTGCCTATTATAGTGTAAGAGAGAAGACCCTTAGGCGCAGGCATTTAATCTCTAAAACAAGAGAAATGGGAGTTTTTTTTATTTCCCCATCAGCCCCCTTTATTATAACCCCTTTGGTAATTTTCCTCATATGAAACGAGACTGGAACTAGTGGCTTAGCCCTTCAAGAGATAAAACTTTCCACTACTGTGTGAGGGGCCTTTTCCTTTGTTATTCGAAATCCCGTATCCCGAGGCTGAATGCATCTTACCTTTAGCTTTTCCCCAAGACACCTATAATTGCCAATCTGTGGGGTGATGTCGTCACTACCACGTGTCACCTAGAAATGGCCCCATAGGACCCCTGAAAATGCCAAAATTGAATGATAAATGTCCCCCATATGGCCACATCACCCTCCATACTGCCAAATCAGTCACCATACCGCCATGTGGAGGAGAGAGAAAGGGTTCACACGGCCCAAGTTTTTCAATGAAATTCCTTTGTAAATGGTTTTCAATCTCCCCCGATGATGTACACTGTATTGCAAATTGGCAATAACGTAAGGTTTTGGAGTGTGCGAGATTGTGATATTGTGGGATGCGGTGTGCAGGACTTCTAGGATATGGGACTATGGGGTCGTGAGACTGCGGGATGCAAGACTGCAGGGCTGCGAGACTATGGGACTGCAGGACTGCAAGATTGCGGGATTTAATGTATTCCACCACATGGAGGAGAGAGAAGCAGACAGCCTGACCTTTGTTTTCCATGGAATTCCTTTGTTAAATTTTTTCGGCCCTCCCCAACAATTTCACATTATATCGGTGATTTTCCCTCCCACAATTCCTTAAGGATGGCCCATAAGGAACTATGGGGGCAAGCGGGACTGCCGAATGCAGGGTTTTGACAAGGCCAATATGCGAGATTCATTGTGCAGTTGCATGACTGCGGGATTTCAAGGTGCGGGACTGAGGGTAGTATACCATATGGCCCCGCAGGAGGAGAGAGAAAGGGGGTCTACCTGCCCTTGGTTTTTCTATGATTTTCAGTGTAAATCGGCCTCTGCCCTCCCCAACACTTTAACATTATAAGCATGTTTCCCTCCCCAAATTCCTTAATGATGGCCCATAAGGAATTGCAAGGGTCATGCGGGACTGTGGGGTTGCAAGAATATGGGATGCAGGATTCCCAATATGCTTTACTTTCTATGCCAGAGGCCCTCTAATAAGCTCTTTCCTTCACTTCAAGGCACCAAGACTCTTGATCTTTAACAAGCAATATCTTCTGGTTCAGAAGTCCATTTTGGGACTTCTATATACCGTTGGAAAGCTCATTTTAGGCACTATGTAATGGAGAGGTTCTAATATAGCTTTAAGTGATCATGTGGCCTAGAATATGGCTTCAACTTCATTGCTCTTGGGAAACCTTCACCAACTAAAACCCATAAGACAGTGAGTGACAACATTGGCTCCAACTTGGGACAGTGCCTTGCTGGCGAGGTGTTGAGAACTTGCAGACTAGTAACTTTCCTTCCATTAGGCATGGATTCATTCTTAAAAAGAATATAAGTCTACGGAAATGGAATTTTTCAATCATAAACTAAGAAATTCAAATAACAATTATAATATATGCACACCAATATTTACAATGAGTGTAAAACATATATTTCTAATTTTGAAAATAAAATTTGAGGAATTGACCATTTACTGTCGGTTCCAAAAATTCACCATCCAAGTTTTCAAGAAAATATGTGTTTTCCCCTCTCCCTTCTACAATCCTTAAGGGGCCAAACCATAGTGGATCAAATTTTCCATGTTTTCCTTTGTCCTCCTGTCGGCCATCCCACCTGAGAACTAAATCTACTGGCTGAAGAGGTCTTTCCATGGCCTTCTTGTTGAACAAAGATTTCATAGTTTGTTGGTAATTGGATAGTTTGGCCTCCACATGTTCTTTATTTTCTTGAAGCTCAACCAACTGATTTATCCTTCTTGTCAAGGTGCTTGGCTCTTCCTTAGATTCCTATAGCAACCTTGCTACTGGCATTGCTAGTTGGATTGGGAAGATAACAACCTTGCCATACACTAGCTCAAAAGGTGATTTCCTAGTGGATCGTTTAGGTGTTACTCAGTTGGCCCATAGAGAAAACTTCAGTTGGGAGTCCCAGTTCCTTTTATTTTTAGTGATGGTCTTCTTCAACACCCTCAACACAACTTTGTTTGAGGACTTAGCCAAGCCATTGCCTTAAGGGTAGTATGTAGTGGAGTGCCCAATGGTGATATTATATTTATGGAAGAAGTTGGTGAACTTGGAAGATTTGAAGACCTGAGAATTATCAGTGATGATTTTGAAAGGAAAACCAAAGCGTGACAGTATGTTCTCCTCCATGAATTTTATCAGCACTGAGTCTGTAGAATTTCTGGCTGGGATTGCCTCTACCCACTTGGTGAAATAGTCAATGGCTGTTAATATCCATTTGTGCTAGCCACTGGATGGTGGGTTTATCTCCCCTATGAAGTCCAGTCCCCATTGCCTAAATGGCTTCTCCACATGCACAGGAATCAGGGGGAGAGGAGCAAAATTCTGTCTTTCCGCAAACACTTGGCATTTCTGGCACATCATGACTCTAGAATGAACATCCCCAAACAACGTAGGCTAGTAGAATCCAACCTTGAGGATTTTTTGTGTTGTGGCCTTCCAACTGTAATTCCCTCCACATACTCCTCCATGAAGCTCACCAATCATTTTATGGGTCTCCCCTTCCACCAAACATAGCAACAATACCCCCACAGGGTCCTTCTAGTAGAGTAGGCCATTAGATATGATATATTTTTATGCTTGCAATCTCAGGCTTCAATATTTGTATGTATCCAGCCCCAACGGGCACCTTAGGAATAAGAGGTAATGAATGATGTTCTTATACCAAGGTGATCCCTCACATTTTGCGTATATTTTATGCTCATATGTGTTAATACTTCTCTGGTGATCCTCTGGTCTGCCTTCCTCTGTGATCAGGTTTATCCATAGTGCTTAGCAGTTGGATACGGATAAAACCTTGGCCATCCCTTAGCCTTTAATGAGCTTGGTAGGCTTTATTTCTAGCTCGTATTCTTGTATTTTTGATATCCACTTGCCCCTCTTTCCTTCGTTATATCCTTGCACCAGGATATCCTTGAATGTTGTCATTGGGACAAATGTTGTGATATTCAATTGCGCGTGTGAAATGCCTTCAAAGCCTTGACTAGTGCATAGGCTCACTTCTCCAATATATTATATTTTAGCTCAGTATCCCTTAGAACTTGGCTAAAGAAGGCGATGGGATTCTCATAACTTGGTTTATCTTTTTGTAGATGCACTACAATGATGGCATGTGGAGAGGCAAAAGAAAATATTTAGAAAGTCATTGAATAGTTAGGGTTGGCTAACACTGGGGCTTCAACCAAAGCTTCTTTGATTCTACTAAAAGAATCATGGGGGTAGGGATCCACTTGACTTCATTTCCATTCTTGAGCATGTCTGTAATACCATTTCCTATCTCTGCATAGTTAGGTATAAATTGCCTTAAGAAATTTATTCTCCCCAAGAAGGTTTGGACTTCTTTCTTATTCCCGAGAAGAGGAATGTGGTTGATGGCTTCAACTCATTTAGTATCGATCTTCACACCCTCCTGCACTACTATATGTCCTAGCAGCTTCCCCTCACTTAGGGCAAACTAAAATTTCTGAAGATTTAGGTAGAGACCATATCTCCTACAGTTCTTAAAGGTGAGTTTAAGTGGAAGATGTGTTCCTCCTTAGTCTTGGAAAAGACTGTGATGTAATCCAAGTAGACCACCATGAATTTTTCTTTGTCACCCATGAAATCTATGTCCATGGCTCTCTTAAATGTGGCCACTACATTTATCAACCCAAAAGGCATGCGATCATACATGAATGTTCCCCACGGGGTGGTGAAAGTGGTATTTTCTTGATCCTTGGGATGAATTACCACTTAATTGTATCGAGAGAACCCGTGCATCATGGACATTTTGGTTCAACCAACCACCTTCTACAATATATTATCTAGCTTTGGCGGTGGGTAGTTGTCTTTCAGAGATGCCCTGTTTAGATTCTGGAAGTCTACACATAGCCTTATATCTCCATTCTTTTTCTGAACCGGGACCAAATTCACTACCCACTCAGGGTATCTTAAAGGTATTGTGATCTTTGCCTGGAGCAGCTTCCTTACCTTCCTTTCAATGGAGGGGAGTAGGAGTGGATTCATCTATTTGAGTTTCAGCTTGGAGGGTTTCATTCTTCTTTTCAAAGGAATCTTATGATGTATGATGTTAGTATCAAATGTTTTCAAATCATCATAAGACCAAGGAAAAACATCTTTGTTGGTTTTGAAAATATATAAATACCTTTGTTTATAACACAAGGGGATTTCTTTTGACAGCTTGATCATCTAGGGCTCCTCCTTTGAACCAATGTTGCAATCTTGTACTTGATTGTCCATCTCAGGATCCATTTGTTTGGCGGCTATGTCGTCTTTATTAAAAATCCTTTCTAGTGGGACAAGTTCATGAGGGATAATATTCCCTTTCAATTGCAAAATTTTGTAGCCAGCCATTGCATCTTTCCATGAAGTGGCTTCTTAATCTACTTCTTATTCATCTTCTTCTTCTTGATCGGTGGTGGAGTTAGAAAACTCCCCAACAACTTCTATGAATCATTTCACTTTCTCGTCATCTTTGAACACCTACTAGTGCTTGATGTTATCAGGTATGGAGGGTCTACACTTGACTTCCACCTCATCTTTGAGGAGAGGATTTTGAGGGGGCTGAAAGTGCTTGCAGCTACAGTAAGGGAGCCATCCATTATGTTTCCTTCTCTAGCAAAAAATTGGATATTAAAATCCAAAAAAAAAATTTCAATTAAATCCTAAATTGCGGTAGGTCCTCAGTATCAGGTGTTTGGCCTGGCATTGATTTCTGATTTTTATTATGACTAGCTCAGTGTCTCCATTAATTGTTAGGCTTTCAATATTCATATATTTGCAGTCTGTAACCCAAGGATAATTTCTTCATGCTTTGCCACATTGTTAGTTGCTTTGAACTCCAGCTTGAATGGGAGAGGTATAAGGTGGCCCTTAGGAGATACCAACATACTCCTACCCCAGTTCCCTCTTTTTAATTTGCTCCCTCAAAATATAATTTCCATACTTTGCTTTCACTTGCATGTTGATGTTATAGCTTCCATGTTAGGTGGACTGATGTTTCTTCTAAGATAGGCTCATCTTCTTCTAGGAGTAGAAAAGAGAGGTCACTTTACTTCCCATACAATGGGGAGTTTTTTGAGCCTTTAGCGGAGGTCATATTTTTTACAAACCTGGATTCTCTATATACATCCTTTGTTCTCCTCCAGAGGTGGGAATGGTGGCATAATTTAGATCAAATTTGATAGAGCCCACCACCTTGGAACCCCAAGATCTAGATAGCAACATGCTAAAACGAGGGGGTATATCTACAACTACTATGTCCATTACCACGCTCTTCACTGGGATCTGAGCCACGTTCACCACCAGATCCTTTATCATTCCCAAAAATTTTACCCTCTTGGAGCCAAAGGAGTATAGGTCCTTGTAGGGCCTGGTGATCTACAAGCCAAGTTGTTCCATTACTTCCAATGGCATGAGGTTGTGGGAGGCTTTGGAGTCCAACATGCAATTATGCAAAAGAAGGTCATGGATTCCCAGAGTCACAAAGAAAGGTGTAGTAGAAGGATCAAGTTCTTCCACATGCAGCCCAAGGACTAGCATTGCCCTCTCTTCTTGAAGATTTAGAGAATCATGGGTGGGTGATGAGACTGATGGATGCATGAATTAAGATAGCTGAGCTTTATAAGTAGGTTGTTTCAGAAGCTTAGTCTATGGAACATAAATCTTTACCTCTTAAAGCTCCTTTTGAAGGTTGAATGTAGATTGGTTCTTTTCTATGCCTCTCGGATTTGCTTCTCCTTCACTACCACCTGTATTTTTCTACAGAACAACTACCTCCTTTGCTGTGTGCCCCTCTGAGCTATTTATTTCCTTATTCAAGGGGACTTTTGCCCTAGTAGGGTCAGGATTAAGCTTACCTTTCTCTTTATTTGGTACTAAGGGAATAGTTAAGTGGGCAATTGCTTCTTGTTGTTCTGGCTCCCTTGACCTCTTTCTTGAAGATCTTAGATCGTACCTTTGGTCTAGCTATGCTTGCATGAAATCTGCAAATTTCTTACAATAACAATCTATATCTTCCTCCTTTGCTATTATTTCTCTATCAAGATTGGCCTCTTGGTGAGCCATATTTCCATGTTCTTCTTAAAAGAAATCAAAATATAAGTTTCCCTACATCTCCTATGTATCTGACCATTGTTCATTGGGATCATCTTCTAAATATAGAGGATGAGGGACCTGATCCGGTTGTTCCTTTCTTTCCTTTGGTAGTATATGTAATGGAGGCCTTCTATACTGTGTGTTATATCCCCGGTTGTTGCCTTGAGCATTTTGTTTGGAGAGACTCTTGTTCTGAATTTCGAGCTTTCTAACCTTATGTGACAAACTCCTGATGAGTTTATCCAGCTCCTCCAACTTTATGTCTATTGATTTTCTTGTTTGACTAGAGGAGGAAGCTTCTTCTTTACCTCTTCTATTCCCAGTGGTTTCCTTCTTTCCACTTGACTTCCCTGCTGAGGAAAAATTTTCTTCTACTTCAATAGCATCAAGTTGGAGTTGATCTAAAGTATGAGACTTCCTTTCTCTTAAGGTAAAACCAAAGTCGGATTCAAAGGCTCCCAAGTGAGCTACTCGAGTAGCAACTGGAGGAGGCTTTATCTCAACAGGCAAGTTATTATACTACTTATTGAACCTCTTATTAAATTCTGAGATGTCCTCCTTTGGCTTCTTCTTGATGGCATTGAAATCTGTGAGGAGGTACTCATGATTTCTCTTCTCACCCCACTTTTGTGTGAAAGAGGTTTCAAGTTCCTCCTAAGTGGTGATGGAGGAATTTTGTAGGGCTTTAAACCATTTGATGGCTTCTCCATCAAGGGACTGTAAAAAAAGTCTCAGGACCACATCCGACTATTTTAAATTCAGGTTCTCAGCAAAAGCATAGAAGGCATGAGTGTGTTTCTAAGAAGAATTTTCATCTTCCCCATTAAATCTAGGAAAAAGCTTTAAGTAGTCCTGGGACATAACACTTAGGGGTTGAGGTAAATCAATAGGTCCATACTTATTTAACAAAAATCATGGAAGCACCATCTGAATTAAAGGAGGGGGATGAAGATTTAGCTGAGGAACTTGGGTCAAAACCATAGGGTTTTGAGTGGCTAGACTAGAAGTAGGGTATGTCAAGATCTAGTTCTAAATAGCAAGAAACAGTGCGCTGAGAGCTGGAGGAGGAAGTTGCAAAGGCTGATGAGATGGTAGCACAGGCAGGGGGAGTTTTCTATTTCTGAACTTTCCTGAAAATTATTTTTTCAGGGTCAAATACAAATGGGGCTTTCTGTTGAGAGGTGTCCGAGTGAGTATGAGGCCTTTTAAAAGCTAGGGTGATGAATGATAATGAGGGGGGTGTGGATTTGCCAAGGTGATGTGAATGCAATTAGAACATACTTCGATCACCTACACGAAGGGTGCTCCATTTGTCATGTCCCAGGGGAAAAATCCTTCAATACGTCACCCGATAACATTGCAGAAGATGTTGTAGCTCCTAGAGACATCCTTAGATTGCTTACAAGACCATTGCTTGGGTACATCTAGATTGGTGTGTCTCAAATGATTCTCAAGGAGGAGACATCACCCATGTTCTATACACAGATACAAGAGTCAAGAGTTGGTTCTTTCATCCAAAGATACAAGTCAGGTATTTTAGTAATTCTGCACATACACAGTTCCTAGAAATATAGTAGAAAATAGTGGAGGTCGAGCACTTCAAAGACTTACAGTTTAATCATCTTTATGGAATAAATGAGAGAAGACAAAGAGAAGGGATAATGCAAAATGTAGAGCTTAAAGCACCAATATTTCTATATTAAAAACATAGAGCCTGAAACCATGATATTTGCTACAATTATCTGAGTTATAGGTAGATATAATGCACAACAAAGAAGCTGTATGCTATGATTCATGTAGTGCATTTTGAAGATATAATTTCAACCCATCAAATAGGCATGTGCATTAATGGCTCAATGCAAATGAATCTATAAGCAAGTATGAAATATTGTGGCATCTATTGTTGCATGAATTCAGAGAAGAAAATAAACAAAATGGATGAAAATAGGAAACAACACACTGTAATACTTAAAAGGGGGAATCACCACTACTCCTATGATATTCTACAATATCTATGTAACTAAGTGATACAGTCTCACAAAAATATCAACCTTTCTTTTTAGATTTCAGAAACTTTATTCAATGTTGCTACCCCTTATTTATAAGAATAGGGGGTGTGTTATCAATCATGATACAGTACAAAATATGCATGGGCTAAGTCTCATATGTCAAATCATCTTCCTATCTCATGAGGGAAGGCTTTGTGTCCAAAGAAAGCAAAAACAACAGTAATTCCCTCATAAAAGAAAGAACATCACAATATCACAAAACAGATGAAACATTTATGCAATATCTCCATGCCCCTCCCTGTAATTACTTCGGCTTCAGGCTACATCTAATTCACTATATGGTCTCCTATACTGCTCAGCTAACTCTTGTCATTTCTTCCTTTAGTGCATTCAGCACCAACCTTGGGAGCAGGTCACAAAGAACCATTTTTGAGTTTGCCCATACTTTGTTTTTAATGCTCCCTCTTCTTGATTTACTGCTACAACTGCTTTCGGTGCCAACCCTATCATTTCTTCCTTTAAAGTACTACTGAATAAAATCAGTGCCCAGATCTTCCTGGTTTTGAATTCTTGAACTTCTATATGTAGTGTTACAGCTACTTTCAGTGTCGACCTTGTCATTTCTTCCTTTAAGGTCCTGCTGAAAATAGTCGACACCATGATCTGGCTTGGGGTTCAGTATTACAGTGTAACAGAGAAGAATCTCGGGCGCGGGCTTTTTATCTCTGAAACAGGCAAAACGGGTGCATTGTTTTGTTCCCCCTTAGCCCTCTTTATTATAGCCCCTTCTATAATTTTTCTCATATGACCGAGCGATGGAACTAGGGGCTTAGCCCTTCGGGCACTAAAGCTTTCCACTGCCATGTGGGGAGCCTTTTCCTTTTTTATTTGGAATCCTGCATCTTAGCGCTCAATGCACCTTTCCTTTAGGTTTTCCCCAAGACACCTGTGATCGCTGATCTACGGGGTGACATCATCACTTCCACGTGTCACCCTATGAGTGGTGACACGTGTCACCTGGAATGGCCCCATAGGACACCTAAAAACACAAAAACCGAATGATATGTGTCCCCCTTATGACCACGTCACCCTTCGTACTACCACATCACTCGTCATATCGCCATGTGGAGGAGAGAGAAAAGGTCTAGTCAACCCTGGTTTTTCAATGAAATTCCTTTGTAAATAGTTTTTGTCCTCCCCTGACAATGTAACAATGTATCAAAAATTGACGATAAGGTAAGGTTTTGGAGTGTGCGGGACTATGATATTATGATATGCGGGACTTGCAGGATGTGGGACTGTGGGATCATGGGACTGTGGGATAAGTGATTGCAGGACTACTGGATTTACCGTATTCTACCACATGGAGGAGAGAGAAGGGGGTGTCCTAGCATTTGTTTTTCTATGGAATTCCTTTGTTAAACTTTTTCAGCCCTCCTCGGTAATTTCACATTATATCATAAATTTTCCCTCCCGCAATTCTTTAAGGTTGGACCGTAAGGAACTATAGGGCAATGGGGGATTGCGGGATGCAGGGTTTTGACAAGGCTAATATGTGGGATTCACTGTGCAGTTGCGGGACTGCGGGACTACAAGGTGCGAGACTATGGCTAGTCTGCCATGTGGCATCCCAGGAGCAGAGAGAAAGGGGGTCCACCTACCCTTGTTTTTCAATGATTTTCAGTGTAAATTGGCCTCTGCCCTCCCCAACGCTTTAGCACTATCAACATGTTTCCCTCCCAAAATTCCTTAAGGATGGCCCATAAGGAACTGTGGGGATCATGCAGGACTGTGGGGCTATGGGACTGGCAGATGCATGATGCCCAATATGCTTGACTTGCTATGCTCAGGGCCCTCTAATAAGCTCTTTTCCTTCACTTCAAGGCAACAGGACTCTTGATCTTCAACAAGCCTTATCTTCTAATCCAGAAGTCCATTTTTGGACTTCTATATACCATTCAAAAGCTCCTTCCGGGAACTATGGAATGGAGAGGTTCCGATCTAGCTTTAAGTTCTCATATGGCCTAGAAGATGGCTTCCACTTCACTTCTCTTGGGCAACCTTGACCAACTAAAACCCACAATGTGGTGAGTGACAACAATGGCTCCAACTGGGGATAGTGCCTTCCTGGTGAGGTGCTGCGAACCTGCAAACCAGTAACTTCCCTTCCATTGGGCATGGATTCATTATTAATCAAAATATAGGTCTATGGAAATGGGCCTTTTCAATCATAAACTGAGAAATTCAAATAAAAATTACAATATATGCACACTAGTATTTATGAGTGTAAAATAGATACTTCTAATTTTGAAAATAAAATTTGAGGAACTGGCCATTTACTAGTAGTTCGAACAATTCACGATCCAAGTTTTCAAATCGATATGTGTTTTTCCCTCTCCCTTCTACAATCCTGAAGGGGCCAAACCATAGTCGATCAAATTTTCCATGTTTTCCTTTTTCCTCCCGTTAGACATCCCACCTGAGAACTAAATATCCTGGCTGAAGAGGTTTGTCCTTATCCTTCTTGTCAAACAAAGATTTCATCTTTTGTTGGTAATTGGATAGTTTGGCCTCCACTTGTTCTTTGTTTTCCTGAAGCTCAACCCGCTGATTTATCTTTCTTGTCAAGGCGCTTGGATCTTCCTCGGCTTCTTGTCGCAACCTTGCTACTCGCATTGCTAGTTGGATCGGGAAGACAACATCGTTGCCATAAACTAGCTCAAAATGTGATTTCCTAGTGGATCATTTAGGCATTACTCAGTTGGCCCATAGAGCAAACTTCATTTGGGAGTCCCAGTTCCTTTGATTTTCAGTGAACGTCTTCTTTAGCACCCTCACTAGAGCTTTGTTCAAGGACTTAGCCAAGCCATTGCCTTGAGGGTTGTATGTAGTGGAGTGCCCAATGGTGATATTATATTTATGGAAGAAGCTGGTGAACTTGGTAGATTTGAAGACCTGGGCATTATCAGTTATGATTTTGAAAGGACAACCAAAGCGAGATAGTATTTTCTCCTCCATGAATTTTATCACCACTCAGTCTGTGGAATTTCTAACAAGGATGGCCTCTACCCACTTGGTGAAATAGTCGGTGGCTATTAATATCCATTTGTGATGACCACTGGATGGTGGGTTTATCTCCCCTATGAAGTCCAGTCCCCGTTGTCTAAAAGGATCCTGCACATGCACAAGAATTAGGGGTAGAGGAGAAAACTTTTGTCTTTCCACAAACACTTGGAATTTCTAGCACATCCTTACTCTAGAATGAACATCCCCAAACAAGGTAGGCTAGTAGATTCCAGACTCAAGGATTTTGTGTGATGGGGTATTCCAACTGTAATGCCCTCCATAGACTCCTCCATGAAACATCCCAATCACTTTATGGGTCTCTGCTTCCACCAAAAATAACAACAATACCCCCACAGGGTACTTCTAGTAGAGCAGGCCATTAGATATGATATATTTTTGTGCTTGCGATCTTAGGCTTCGGTATTTGGATGTATCCAATACCACCGGGAACCTTAGGAATAAGTGGTAATGAATGATGTTCTTATACCAAGGTGATCCCTTCTATTTGGCATATATTTTTTGCTCGGATGTTTTAATACTGCTATGGTGATCCTTTGGTCTACCTTCCTCTATGATCAGGTTTATCCCTAGTGCTTGGCAGTTGGATTTGGATAAAACCTTGGCCAGTCCCTAGCCTTTAATGAGCTCAGTAGGCTATATTTCTAGCTCGTATTCCTGTACTTTTGTTATCCACCTGTCATTCTTTCCTTCCTTGTCTCCTTGCACTAGCATGTCCTTGACTACTGTCGTTGGAACAAACGTCGTGATTTTCGATTGCAGCACATACGTGTGAAATGCCTTCAAAGCCTTGACCAATGCACAAGCTTGTTTCTCCAATATATTATATTTTAGCTCAACGTCCCAAAGGACTTGGCTGAAGAAGGCGATGGGCTACTCATAACCCGCTTTATTTTTCTATAATAGCACTACAACGATGGTATGTGGAGAGGCAAAAGAAAATATTCAGAAAGGCACTCAATAGTCAGGGTTGGCTAACACTGGAGCTTCAGCCAAAGTTGCTTAGTCAATTTAGTGTCCTAAATTTCTTGCATGAATTATCAACTAAGGTTTGTAGACTGATGAAGTGTGATGCACTATATGTGCTTAGTTAACTTTTCTCTTACTTCATTTTTTTTATTTTATGTTTTTTTTTGGGGGTTTCTGTTTTTTTGATGTCTAAGAATATACAATCTATGAGAGATTTACATTGATCTAACGAGTTTTTAAAGAAAGGATAGGTTCCTAAGTTAGTCTAAACTCCTAAAATCGACTAAGAATCATTTTAACCAGTTAGGACCTAATAAGAGAAACAAAGCATCTAGCTTATCTACCATTTAGTCTTAATCTACCATTTAGTCCTAATCTGCCATTTAGTCCTAATCCATGGATCTAATTTTTACAACCAAAAGTAATACTAATGCAGAAGGTCATTCAATAATTTCATTCATTAGCCATTCAACCATTCAATTTTCAAACATGATAGAATAAATCTCCTTGAAATGATGTTTTGGAATATCAAGTGATGCAACTAAGTAATGACCTGAAAACAGAAAAGAAAAGATGACAATTTGTAATACTAATGATATACTAAGTAAGCTCAATCACTGCATGAACTAGATATTCAACCAATTAAGTTCGAATTGTCATGATTTCGAAATGGTTGTGAGAACATCTATTAATGCAGTTAATTGACAGTTCTATACTAAAATGAGTAATCAAAAACAATGAGAAGCTAAGAAACTGTGTATTCCATTTTTCATTCAATCATTTCTTATACAATATCTCAGAAGGATAAGACTTGCACAGTTGTGATTTTTATCCTCACACTTTGGTTACAGACTGAAATGAAAAAAAACTAAAGAAAATGAACTTGCAAAAAAAACAGAGTAATAGAGATTAAAATGAAAACAACAAGTAAAACCTCGTTCAGTGTAGGGGCCCTCTACAACTAATGTGGCTGGATAATAGCTAATTAAAGATGCACTTTTAAACCACCATTGACAAAATAGAGTTTGTATTATCAACAAAATGAAGTCTGAACAAAGTTTTGAACAAAAATCATGTAATCCTTCCTTACCTTCTCACTACTTCTCAGTCTCATTTAACGGATATTTATAGAAAAACAACATAATTGTTTATGAGAAAATCTTGTTATAGGTGCCTTAATCTGAATCTATCATGATTGTTTATAGAAAGACATTCTACAAATGACTTAGCTCGAATTGTAATGAGATTGTTAGACTTCTGAATAGCTACAAGTGGCCTGATATGCATTAACTCCTCAACTCCTACTCAGCTACAAGTGGCTTACTCCGCATTAACTCTTCAACAGAACCATTAGACTCCTGATCAACTATGAAGTATCAAGAGTCCTACTACTACTAGATAATGTATTTGACTCCATCTTTGACCAAGACTTTAGGCATGCTTTTCTGTCGATCTGGATCGAGTGAGTAGGATAGAATCCATGTAGAGATGATTCTGGAGATGCCCATGTGGCCCAGTTCTTCATTTGACACCTGTAACCTGTCAAACCATGAGAGTAGCTATGGAACCCACAGTTAGCTACAGAATAGGCTGCATTCTGTAGCTAATTTGCAAAAATCTATTAAAATAGCAAGAACATGAAAATATAATATGGTGATCATTTTAATGCTTTCCTAAGACAAAATCTAGCATTTATCATTGATTGGATCTATAGTCTTATGAGAAATCAAGAGAAAAAGGTGAGAACAAATGTCAAGGGGAAGGTAATTTTGAGGTTCAAAAAATCCCCACTGCAAAATCATTGCATGTCCTCATGCAATTTTCAAAAAATGTGAACTTTTCTTCTCTAATGCATTTTCTCAAACACTTCTACTAGTACATTCAATTTTCTTCTTTTTCTTTTCTTTGAAGTGACTGTGATTTTGGGTTTCCTCATAAGAAGCCTATATTTGAGGTTGATGATTTTTCTTTTTAGACTTCTATTCTTCCTCTTCAACTTCCTATTTTTCTTATACCACAACCCTAGATGTAGAATGGTATTATCATGAATAGCCTTCTCCAATTTACTTTGTTCCCTCAAGGTTTCATTCTCCTTCTTGATATGTCTGTTCAATATATCTAATTCATAGATTTCCTGTTTGAGAGAGTCAATTAGAGGTTCTTGTTGATTGACAGAGGGTTCTAGATTCATTGCAGCACTTTTCTTCTCCATTGATTCTATATAATCATATATTTGTTGCTCTATTGGGTCTATTCCTAGAGATCCTCTACTTGGGCTACCTTCAAAATGATGGTTAGGAGAGTTTTGAGGACAGTGTGCAGAAGAGATGTTAACAGGAGAAATTTTTGGGGTTTCCTCTTCTAAGTTTATGAATTATGTCCCTTTTGACAGTGTTTTATTTACCAACCCTCAGAGTCTAGAGCTACTTCTAGGTTGTGGATGGCTTACATCCTCTTTCTCTGTGATTTTTTTCTCTTTTCTTGTTTTTCCTCTTGCTCCGATTTCTTTCCTGATTTCTGTTAGTTCTTTAGATATTATTTTTTCATCATCTTTCTATGATGAAGACTCAGGTTTGTCTTCAATGACTATACCAATCTTCTTTCTTCTTCTTTTTCTAACATTATCTTCTTTGGGTGACTCTGGTGCTTCTTGAAAATGATTTCTAATGAGGAAATCCTCCCAGGTATCTCCTATGCCTTTTAAATGAAACTCAATCAGTATCTTTACCAACCCATGATGGTACATGGTTGTGTCTATGAATTCTATTTTCTTCTGCACATTTGAAGCCATCATTCTTAAACTATTTAGCAGGAAGAAAGGAAGATTGATTTCTCCATTTTCTAGAAAATTCATCAATAAATGTAGATGCTAGACATACATGCACCCGAATCTCCCCTCACAGGTGAAAAATTTCTGTAATATGAAAAGCATGCTTCTCCATTTACTTTTAAGAGATGAAATGGGAACTCCTTTTCTAAAAACAAAGATATCCATACCTGGGTTCCTGAGGATTACTTTCCATGATTCACTATGGAATTCCTTGTTTTTGAACCATATTTCACCATGTATTGGAAGTTCTGTAGCCTCTGTTAAGGATTCTATTACTGCAAACTTAATATCTCCAATTTTGACCTCTATACGATCAAAAGATATAGCAAAATATTTTTTGATTTCTTTATGAAAACCATCAAATTGTTCGATGAATTTGAGCCATCCAGACTTCTATAGCATTTCCTTGAGTTGTGGGTACCCTTCCATATATTTTTATTGTAGTGGTTCTGACCTGACAATGAGTCCCATATCTTCTATTTTGCAATATTCCTTAGCCTTTAGAATTACCCCTCCTGGTTTATGGAATAGACTAACTACAAGTATGGTGAAAAGAACTACAAGTTTGCATGGAATAAGTAGATGGTGAGGGTTTTGGAAAGACATGGAAAAATATGTCACGTCGTGGTCATGATTGTGAAAAACAATGAGGGAGTTTAAGTATGGACTGTTGTATGACAGAGGATAGATGGTATGGCGGATATGTAGTACGATAGAGATGGGAATCAAATAAAATGATGATTTGTCATGGAGGCATATGAATTCCCATATTATACATATTCTATGTTCTAACCTTGCTATTTTAAAATAAATTTTTGCACTTTTACCTCTTGGAACTTAACCTTCTTGTTTGTTGTTTTTCTTTGATGTTGATCCGTAGATCCCCTTCTTAGCATATCAGTCTTAAAAAAAAAATCTTCAATTCCTTGCAATCAACATTTATTTGGAACAGAGCTACGAAATGGAGTTATGGCTACAGAATCAAACTGGCTGCAGAACATGATAAAGATGAAATATGGCTATGGAACATGGATGTGAAATAAAATGAAAATGGAGTGTAATGAAAGGAAAATGGAATATAACAGTGAAATGGAATGAAAGTGAAGTGAGATGAAATGAAATGAAATGAATTTGTAGATTAGGCACTGCAAATGAATGTAGCTTTATGTCACTACTTATTATAGAAAGAGAAATAGGAAATATAGGATGTCAGAAATCTCTGAATTTCACCTTGTATTTCCTTTATAAGTAAGCCAATGAATAATTGGTTTTCGAACTTATACAATTTTTTTTTTTTTTAATGTTTAAATATATATATATAGGAAAACTAAGTTAGTGGAAAGGAAGAATTCTTCTTCACCAACTTCATCTCAGTGTTTTGTTGGAAAATTCTGACAAAATCCTCCTTTGAAATTGGCTTATGATATATCTTTAACTGATGACCATTTACAAGAAGAGGTACCTTTTTCTCATCTATTGTCCTTATTCCCACTACTCCATTGTCAAAGACTTCTTCAATCTCATATGGCCCAAGCCAATGAGTCTGAAAATTCCCTTGAAAATCTTTGAATTTTGAATTGAGCAAAAGTTCCCAATCTCCTTCTTGAAACTTCTTCTCCTTGATATACTTATCATGCCATTTAGCTCTTTTCTGTTGGACTAAATTGGTTCTTTGAACTACATCTTGCCTGATTTTCTCATTAGCTCATTGAGTTACTCCAATCCATGTTTCTGTGCTTCTGATAAATCCAGTCCCAATTGGACTGTCATCATGAAGGTTTTGATTTCAAACTCTATAGGGAACATGACTTGCTTCCCATAATTAAGCTCATAGGGAGTATGTCTTGTTGTGTTCCTCCATGTAGTTATGTAGGCCCATAAGGCTTCAGGAAGCCTTTTTGCACAATCTCTTCTGTGTAGATGTACAGTCTTAGTGAGAATTACTTCCATCACTTTATTGGTAGATTCAACATGACCGTTTTCTTGTGGATGGTAAGGAGTAGATGTAAATTGAGATCCTTGATTTGTCACTATTTCTCTTGGAACACCAAAATGAGTGAAGATGTCCTCAAAAGGAAAATTAACTATAGATTTCTCATCAGCAAAAGGTAATGCTTTAGCTTCTACCCATTTAGTGGCATAATTAGTGCATACCAAAATACACTTCTTTTATTTAGATGGAGGATTAATTGGTCCAAAAAAATCCAAGGCACATTTTTCAAAAGGTTCAATGAGTACGTAAGTTTGTAGTGGCATTTCATCTGAAGGAACAAGTTTCCCTACCCTTTAACAACTGTCACACCATTTGACATACTCTTTGGCATCTCTGAAGATGGAGGGCCAATAATATCCTAAATGAAGGATTTTATAGTTTTTCCTTTTGTCAACAAAGTGTTCGCCACAAGGTTCATCATGGCATGCCTTAAGAATTTCAGGCATTTCATCCTCTAGAACACATCTTCTTATCATAAGATCTGGACCTGTTTTATACAATTCATTAGTAATCCCTGATTAATTTGCACTTGTTGGAATGATTTTTCTTCTCTCCTTAGGAAACAGATGTGTATTGGGTGTGGAGCCTGATTATCTTCTGTATTCAAAGGTATCACTGCATTGGACCCCAGTTCGTAATGGGTTGGCAATGCCTCCCGTATATTCGCTGTAGGGGGGTTCAGGGGGGGTGGCTACGACCTTTGGGAGCCCACCCCCTAGTGGGGGGATCAGGAGCAACGCCCCCGAAGCTAAGAATAGATGTAAAATTTCCTTGTAAAATGTTATAATTTCTTAGTCAATTTGGGCCGTTCATTAGGTGGAGATCTGACGGTAGAAGTTATGTTTAATTTATGGGTTTTTTCCCTAGAAGGCAACCGCTCGCTATATGTGAGGGAATTGTATTGCGTCTATGTATATCTGTATTCTGAGTGAGGAAGAGAGAGGAGATTAAGAGTGAAGAGGGAATTACAACAGATCTACTGTAGGTTGTATCTCTTTAGTTTGCTGGATAATATAAAAGGAAGAACTGGCTATTTCTCCATGGACGTAGCCCAAACTGGGTGAACCACGTATATCTATGTCTCTCTTGTTTTATGTGTTTTCTGTGTTTATATTTCTGCAATATTTTATATGTTCCATTTCTCTATAATATATAATTTTCTAACAACTTGTATCAGATCTGAAGGTCTATTTGGCTAATAAACTTGCAGGAGAGAAGGGTTCCTGGTTTGAGTGGGAGCAACGGGGGAAGATGGTAGGTTTAGGGTCAAAAAATTCAACGGCCAAAACTACCAGCTATGGAAGATGCATATGGAAGATTATTTGTATTAGAGAGATCCGTACCAACCATTGAGCGGAATGGAAAAGAAGCTGATCAGTATGACAGACACAAAATGGGATATTCTCGACAGAAAGGCACTTGGAAAAATATGGCTGTGCCTAGCGATGTCAGTACTGTTTAATATTTCAAAGGAGATGAGAATAGAGGGTTTAATGTCGACATTGGACAAACTATATGAAAAACCCTCGACCTCAAATAGGGTATTTCCTATGAAGAATTTATTTAATATGAATATGTCAGAAGGTGGATCTGTTGCTGATCATTTAAATGAATTTAATACCGTTACCGGTCAGTTAAGTTCTATAGGGGTAGCTTTTGATGATGAAGTTAGGGCTCTGTTATTTCTGTGCTCATCACTAGAAAGTTGCAATGGTTTAGTTATGGCCATTAGTAACTCTGTCTCTGGATCTAGTACTTTAAAGTTTGATGATGTCGTTGGTGCAATCCTTAGCGAGGAAATGCGACAGAAAAGCTTCGGTGAGACATCAGGTAATGCTTTGACTACAGAGACTAAGGGAAGAAAAATGGAAAGAGGAAAGAGCCCAGGATATCGTAGTAAGTCAAGAAAAGGTAGATCCAAGTCTAGATCAGGGATAGTGTGCTGGAAATTTGGTAAAAGAGGACACCTGAAGAAAGACTACAAGTCTCAGAAGGGAAAAGAAGGAGACGCGCAACAAGAAAATAATCATAAAGCTAATGTAATAGGTGATGTGTTGCAAGATGCTTTGATTATTTCTTTAGAAAATATTATTGATGCTTGTGTGGTAGATTCAGAGGCCTCATTCTATGCCACACCTGATAGGAAACATTTTCATGATTATGTTTAAGGAGATTTTGGACATGTTCGATTGGGTGATGATAAACCCCATAAAATCATTAGAATGGGTACAATTTTCATACAACGAAAGAATGGAAATCAATGGCTATTGAAGGAGGTAAGGCATGTTTCAGATCTGAAGAAAAATTTTAATTCAACAAGGTAGTTGGGAGGTGAAGGCTAGATGACTACTTTTACAGATAAAACCTAGAAGGTCACTAAAGGATCCCTGGTAATAATATAAGGAGAAAAGGTTGGTACATTGTACTTATGCAATGGTATTTCTAATTCTCTTAATGCTTTAACCTCTACAAGAGAAGATACGTCATTGTGTTATCATAGGCAAGGGCACATGAATGAGAAGGGGATGCAGTCTTCACTTAAGAAATTTGTTTCCAAGTTCGAAGCATGTTGAAGTAAAATTTTGTGAGAATTGTGTTTATGGAAAATAGAAGAGAGTCAGATTCCTCAGAGTTGGGAAAGAAAAGAAGATCGAAAAATTAGAGCTTGTGCATATAGATGTATGGGGACCTACTCAGGTATCATCTCTTGGTGGCTCTCGTTATTATGTTACTTTTATTGATGATGCAACCAGAAAAACCTAGATTTATTGTATTCGAAATAAATTTGATGTATTTGATACTTTCAAGAAATGGAAAGCCTTGGTTGAAAATGAGTCAGGAAAAAGGTTAAAGTGTCTTAGATCAGACAATGGAGTTGAATATTGCAGCAAAGAGTTTGGTAGGCACTATTCAAAGAATGGAATTCGTAGAGAGAAGACAGTTCCAGGAACACCACAAGAAAATGGTGTGTCAGAAAGGATGAACAGGACAACCATGGAGCGTGCAAGGTTCATGAGATTGCATGCAGGATTGCCTTTTCAATTTTGGGCAGATGTTGTATATACTATTTTTTATCTAATAAACAGAGGGCCTTCTGGTGGTATTCCAGAGGAGGCATGGACAGGTAAAAACGTAAACTACTCTTTCTTAAAGACTTTTGGTTGTGAAGCCTTTGTCCACATTAATAAATAAAATAGAACAAAGCTTGAGGCAAAATCAAAGGAATGTACCTTTATTGGATATGGTGTTAATGATTTTGGTTACCCCTTTTATGATTATGAGAAACACAAAATCATTAGGAGCGTAGATGTCATATTCAATGAAAAGGTTTTGTATAAGGATTAGCTGCAGGAAAAGAAATAGGAAAAAGAAAACAAAGAATACACAGTGCTTGACGAGATCACATAAAAAGTGATGGTGCCTGAAAATCATAATGATCAACAACCATAATAACAACCAAAACAAAAAAAAGCACCTCAAACACCTGAAAGTGGTGTTAGAAGATCTACCAAGATAAGTAGACCCCATGAACGATACTCTCCTTCATTATATTATGTATTGTTGACTGATTCTGGTAAACCAGAATGTTATGAAGAAGTAGTGTAGGTAGAAACCAGGAAGAAGTGGGAGCAAGCCATGAAAGAAGAGATGGACTCCATAGCACATAACCAGACTTGGGACCTAGTTAGGTTTCCTGCTAGTAAAACAAAATTTCATAATAAATGGGTTTACAAGTTGAAGGAAGAATATGGAGGTAGAAAAGGGTATAAAGCTAGACTTGTGGTGAAAGGATTTGCACAGAAAAAGCATATAGAATTTGATGAGATATTTTCTCATGTTGTTAAAATGACTTCAATTAGAACTATTTGAAGTCTAGTAGCAGCTGAAGATTTGCATCTTGAGCAGTTAGATGTAAAGACGACGTTTCTCCATGGGGATTTGGAGGAAGAGATATATATGCAGTAGCCACAAGGATATGAGGTAAAAGGGAAGGAGAAACTAGTGGGCAGGTTGAAGAAGAGCTTGTATGGCTTAAAATAGGCTCCAAGGCAGTGGTATCTAAAATTTGACAGGTTTATGTCTGAACAAGGTTATACTAGATGTCACTATAATCATTGTGTTTATCTCAAAAGGAAAAATGATGGTAGCTATATTATATTGTTATTGTATGTAGATGACATGCTTGTTGCAGGTTCTAACATGCAGGAGATAAATGTGCTCAAAAGGAAATTGGCAAGCTCATTTGAAATGAAGGATTTGGGTGCTGCAAAACAAATCCTTGGTATGAGAATAACTAGAGACATGAAGAATCGCAAATTAACATTGTCTCAAAGTGAGTACATAGAAAAGGTGTTGAAAAGGTTTAATATACAGAATGCAAAACCAGTTAGTATATCTTTGGCTAGCCATTTCAAATTAAGTAAGGAGGAGTGTCCCAAGACTAAGGAAGAAATGGCTCATATGTCTAAAGTTCCATATGCATCAACAGTTGGAAGCTTAATGTATGAAATGGTCTACACAAGGCCTGATACTGCACATGCAGTGGGAGTTGTAACCAGGTACATGAATAATCTAGGAAAAGAACGTTGGATGGTGTTGAAGTGGATTCTCAGGTATTTGAGAAGTACCACAAATCAAGCATTATACTTTGGTGGTTCAAACATTGCTCTATAGGGATATGTTGATGCAGATATGGCGGGTGATAGAGATAACAGGAGGAGCACAACAGGATATGTGTTTACTGTAGGTAGAATAGCTGTCAGTTGGGTCTCAAAATTGCAAAGTGTTGTTGCACTCTCAACAACAGAAGAAGAGTATGTTGTTGCTACAAAGGTTAGTAAAGAAATGATTTGGTTACAAAGGTTTCTGGATGAATTGGGTAAGAAGCAGGAGTTGGGCAAGTTATGCAGTGACATCCAGAGTGTCATACATCTTGCAAAGAACTCTGCACTTCATTCCAAGGCTAAACATATAGAGCTCAAGTACCATTTCATACGGTCAACATTGGAAGATGGACAGTTGAAGCTGGAAAACATACACACTAGCCAGAATCCTGCAAATATGTTCACAAAAGTTGTAACCAGGGAGAAACTAAGAGTTTTCTCAGTTTCAATTGGTCTTCAAGTATGATGAGGAAGATGATAAAAAGCCAGGTCCAAAGTGGAGTCATTATCCAACAAATGAAGTAGTGGTGTAGTTGCCATAATCAGTCTCCAAGTGGGAGATTGTTTGGCGTGGAGCCTGATTATCTTATGTACTCAAAGGTATCTCTGCATTGGACCCTAGTTCATAATGGGGCAGCAACGTCGCTCGTAAAATATTCGCTGTAGGGGGGTTCTAGGGGGGCGGCTGTGACCTTTGGGAGCCCCCCCTCCTGACGGTGGGATTGGGGGCAGCACCCCCGAAGATAAGAATAGATGTAAAATTGCCTTGTAAAATGTTGTAATTTCGTAGTCAATTTGGGCCGTTCATTGGGTGGAGATCTGACAGTAGAAGTTATGTTTGATTTAGGGTTTTTTCCCTGGAAGGAAACCCCTCGGTATATATGAGGGAATTGTATTGCATCTATGTATATCTGTATTCTGAGTGAGGAAGAGAGAGGAGATTGAGAGCGAAGAGGAAATTACAGTGGATCTGTTGTAGGTTGTATCTCTTCAGTTTGCTGGATACTATAAAAGGAAGGATTGGCTATTTCTCCATGGACGTAGCCCAAACTAGGTGAACCACGTATATCTATGTCTCTCTTGTTTTATGCGTTTTCTATTTTTATAATTCCACAATATTCTATGTGTTCATTGCTCTGTAATATATAATTTTCTAACAATGTGAAGATAATTTTCCTGTGACTAAATAATTAACAATATTTGCAAACTAAGGAGTTTGAGTAGTTACTGCAAAAAAATATTCATCAGGAAATTTATCTTCAACTGGGGTGTTATCTGTGAGATTTTGAATTCTAGACAAGAAATCAACAACTGTATTTTGTTTTCCAGGTCTATCTAACACAATGATGTTGAACTCTTGCAGGAGTAATAACCATCTTGTAACTCTGCCATTAGTAATCAGTTTATTAATTAATTATCTAATTGTAGAGTGATCTATATGAACAAAGGTTTCATAGCTTGTTATATAATGTCTGAACTTATTGATAGCATGAAAAACAACTAAGAATTCCTTTCTAGTTATAGTGTAATGTAACTCAGTGGGAGTCAAATTCTTTTTTATGTAGTAGATGGCATAAGGGATCAAATCTTTTTGTCCTAATACAGCTCCCAAAGCTGTATCTGAAGCATCTGTTAAAATATGAAAAGGTAGCTTCAAATTTGGACCTCTTAAGATGGGTGCCTCAGAAATTTTTGCTTTCAATGTCTCAAATGCCAACTGGCAATTAGGATTCCATTTGAATTCACAATCCTTGGTGAGTAATTTGAAGAGTGGTGATACTAGTTTAGTGAAATTTTCTATAAACCTTCTATAATATCTTGTGAATCCTAGAAAACTTCTAACATCCTTTTGACAACTTGGAATTGATAACTTAGAGATGACTTCAACTTTAGATTTATCAACTTTAATTCCATCTCCTGAAATGTGATGTCCTAAAACAATCCCTTCTGTAAACATCATAAAACATTTTTCATGGCTTAGTGAAAGGTTTGCTTCCTTACATCTTTTAAGAACTTTTTCCAAATTTTCTAATGCTTCCTCAAATGTATTCCCATAAACTGTAAAGTCATCCATATATACCTCTACACAATCATGTATCAGATCAGAAAAAATTCCTAGTACTGCTCTTTGAAATGTTGCAGGTGCATTGCATAATCCAAAAGGGAGTACTTGGTAGGCATAAGTTCCCCATGGGCAGGTGAATGTGGTTTTATCTTGATCTTCAGGTGCTACCTGAATCTGATTGTAACCACTAAAACCATCCAAGAATGAGAAGTACTTTTTACCTGCTAATGTATCTAACACTTGATCTATAAAGGGAAAAGGAAAATTATCTTTTAGGGTATCTTTATTCAATTCTCGATAATCAATACATACCATCCATTTACCATTCTTTTTAGTCACAATCACTAGAGGAGAAGCCCACTAGCTATCTGAATTTGGGTAGATAAAATTGACATTCAACGATTTCTGCAACTCTTCTTTTACAATTTCCCTAAGATTTGGATTCATCCTTCTTTGAAATTGTTTGATAGCTTTACAATTTTCCTCAATGTAGATGTGATGTATACAAGTCTTAGGACTAATTCCTTTCATGTCAGTATATTCCCATGTATATGCAGAAGAATGTTGTTGTAAAGTTTTGATTAGCTTTTCCTGTTGTAATTTTTCCAAGTTATTGTTTATGTTCAATGTTTTCCCTAGAAAGATTTCAACTGTACAGCTACCAAATTCTTCCATAGAATAAAGAGACATCTGCCTAGATGACAAATATTCAATTGATATTAGATATTTCTTGAAACTGATCATGTTCATATTCTAGAGATGATTCAAAATTTTCCATTATATTCAATATTTGACTATCTTCACTAATGGTTGAAATATTAAAGAGAGGTTGAATATCATTTTCATCATCAAGCCATTATTTGTCATCTATCTCTGTGATTGTTTTTGCTGGAGGATATAAAGTGAATTTCTTATTTTAATTACCATCAGAGATATACATATCACCAGATATACAGCTAATGAATGCATCAGCTGTAGCCAGCCAAGGTCTTCCTAATATAAGTGGATGTCCTCCTAGATTGCTCTTTGGGGTTAGGCTCATAAAATCAGCAAGGTACTTCCAAGGACACTGTAATATCTTCTAAAACACCATCTGGTTTGATTACAGATATATCTGCCAATTACAGTAATGTAGGTGTATAAAGAAGATTTGGAAGTTTGACTTATTCCATGGTTTGTTTGTTCATAATATTTATTTTTGCTTCTAAGTCAATCAGTGTATTTGGGATTTCAACTGCATTGATATGTGTTTTGACAACTGGACTTCCTTGATCTACATATTTTTGTATGGCAATTTTTCCCATCATAATGTCTGCTACTTTTCCTGCTAGGTGAATTCTTTTTACTTATTTTGTTTTTCTTCCTGGTTTCTTCATGCTCAACTCTTTTATTGTTTTAGCTAGAATTGGAATCTCCTTAATGGCTTGTAACAAAGTAATTTTGATACAGACATTTTTCAATTCATCTAGAAAATCATAATTAGGCAACATAATGTGCTTTTCTAACCCTCTATCAATTTGTAATATTTTTGGAAAATGAGGTGTAAAAGTAGATACTGGTTGTTGCTCTATGATAGGAGTTGAGTTTATTGGTTCTTTCTATTTTTCATTTTCAGTGTTCTAGTTTTGAGGAGATGTTCCTTCAAAACTTTTATTTTGCTGTAGAGAATCTTCCTCAGAATTGTCTTGTTCTTGAATAACCGCATAAGGTTTTCTCTTTTCTAATATCCTAGCAGATCTTAATTGGACATCATTGAGATCTAATGGAGTGATCATGTAATTTGGAAATTTCTATCCTTCCACCATATAGGTATTCTGAGGATTTTTATTGTTGGGGTTAGGTAATGGTTGGGCAGGTAACTAATTTGGTCTCTGTGGAAATGATAGTGAAAGTTGAGGTTTTCGGTTTTGAAGTTGGGGTTGTTGATTTGTTGAGGAATTTGTTGGGGAGGATAGTTTGGATATGATGGAGGATATGAATAGTATGGAGAGAATATTCCATAAGGATTCTGAATTCCTTGAGCCCAAGGTTGGGTTTGAGACTGAGATTGAGGCCAAAGTTGTTGCCAATAATTCATATTTAGAGCGGGCTGCATATATATTTGGTTGTTGAACCCCTGATTTTGCTGCCCTTGCCAAGGTCTTCTTGAGACAAAGAAAAGAGACTCTGTTGGATTTGAAATCGTTTCTTCTTGAAAAAAAACCTTAAGACCAGGGATTGAAGGAAAAAATTTTGGTCTCATGGTTTTATGAACAAATCACACAAGTCTCTATGACTTTTGCATCTAAAGGGCATTTTGTTAAAGCGTGCTTCTTTCTGCATTTGGGACAGAAAATAGTGAGAGCAT
This sequence comes from Pinus tabuliformis, assembly GCA_031772625.1. Lineage (NCBI taxonomy): Eukaryota > Viridiplantae > Streptophyta > Pinopsida > Pinales > Pinaceae > Pinus > Pinus tabuliformis. Next base: position 1,452,554,277 of record CM062818.1, on the reverse strand, counting down.
CAGTTTAAGTTTTCTTCTTGTTTTGTAACTTAAGGGTGTCTATCTGTTCACTAAGGCTCCCTAGAATATCTGTTTTAAATTCATCAAGCATGTTTCCAATTACTACCCTATTCACTGATCTAGTTGTAGATTTATTCACCCTAACAAGAGAAGGATCTCTTCGACCTTTCCTAGTTTTGGATTTTCCTCTTGAGAGATGAACACATAATTATCCTATGTCACCTAGTGGGAGTTGATAGATATCTCCCTTCCCCATCATGTTAAGGATATCTATCCACTCATCTCTAATGGCTTTTAATAGAAGATATTTTAAAGTATCTTGATCTAGGTTATCCATTTTTGCTCTTTTTAAGTTATAGTTGAATCTCTCAATTAAATCCTCTAAATTTTCATCCTCTCTTTGCATCATTTTGAACACTTCATCCTTGTGATTGATAGGCATGCAATAATCCAAATACCTGTCCAAAAACACTTTCTTCATGTCATTCCATGTTCTAATGGATTGAGTGACCAACCCCATGAACCACTTTAAAGTAGCTCCTTTCAATGTTGAAGGGAACAATTTGAGTTTTTGAGAGTCTTGTAAATAATCATAAGTTCTGCACAAGACTTCAAATTCGAATATGAAGGTTTCAGGGTCTTCACTTTTTAATCCATGAAAGTTTGGGAGAACAGAAGGCGAGATATGTTTCATTGTTGCATCTGTCTCTTCATCAACTATAGGGAATATAAAAGAATTATCAACTTCCCTATTTCCTCTACCCCCTCCATTATTTCCCCTACCTTCTCCATTATTTCCTCTACCTCTTCCTCTACCTCCTCCTCCTCCAAACAGTGTGAATTCTCCATCCTCTCCTTCTTCTGCCATTATAGTTTCTTCAGAGTCAATATAAGATTCAACCTGCAAGGTTAATTGCTCTTCCTTTGGTTCATCTATTAATGGTATGTGGGAGAGAGTTTCTACTTCTTGTTCTTCACTAGGTATTCTTAATTCTTCAACTAAAATATGTTCCCCTGTCAAGGTGAAAAAGACTGCTCCTTCTACTGGAGATCCAAGATTTTCCTCCTCTAGGACTGCCTCAGTAGATGAAGTAGGAGATCCTCTTGATTTAATTTTTTACCTTAGAACTTTAGGAGGTCTGTGGCTAGGAATATGAGTTTGAGATAGAGGTGTATCTCTTCTTAGTCTTGGTGGAGTAGGTGGTGTTGTAGGAATTGAACTCCTGCCTCTAGTTATAAATCTACCCCTAGAGTCTCTTTCTCTATGCATATCATTTTTTTTTAATGTAAGATATAAGGTTACCTAATTACACTTCCCCGGCAGTGGCACCAAAATGTTTAGTAAATTTAGTGTCCTAAATTTCTTGCATGAATTATCAACCGAGTTTTGTTGATTGATGAAGTGTGATGCACTATATGTGCTTAGTTAACTTTTCTCTTACTTCGTTGTTTATGTTCGTTTTGGGGGGTTTCTGTTTTTTGATGTCTAAGAATATACAGTCTATGAGAGATTTACATGGATATAATGTGTATTTAAAGAAAGGATAGGTTCCTAAGTTAGTATAAACTCCTAAAATCGACTAAGAATCATTTTAACCAGTTAGGACCTAATAAGAGAAACAAAGCATCTAGCTTATCTACCATTTAGTCTTAATCTACCATTTAGTCCTAATCTACCATATAGTCCTAATTCATGGATCTAATTTTTACAACCAAAAGTAATACTGATGTAGAAGGGCATTCAATAATTGCATTCATTAGCCATTCAACCATTCAATTTTGGAACATCATAGAATCAATCTCCTTGAAATGATCTTTTGGAATGTCAAGTGATGCAACTAAGTAATGACCTGAAAACAGAAAAGAAAAGATGACAGTTTGTAATACTAACGATATGCTGAGTGTTGAGCTAATTTGTGGACCTAAATTAACACAATTATTTCTTATCAATCTGGGTTGTTTATGCTTTGAGGCAAGTTCACTATATGTGAAGATCAAATGTAATCAAACCTTGAAAGATAAGTTATTCAAAAGCTAAAAGTAATACATTCTATAACTCTAATTCAATCAGTTTAAAAAGAGGAAAAACATTGAAATGGTTCTTGACTCAAGAAGTCCACTTTCACCTCAATTACCACTTAATGAATCAGAGATTGAAACCAAAAGCTTAAGATGGATAAATTATTAATGAAAGAAGCTCTTAACTTAAGAGACACATAAGGTATTCCATCATAATTCATTCATCTCAATATCAAAATCTCAATAAGAAACTACTTGCATGCAAACAAAAGAAACTAGTTTTGATTCATCATTTTAGTAGAAGGGATGCCCAACTTGAACATCTATTTTTCCAACTCAATAAAGTGATGAAGAAGCTATTAACTAATGAAATCAATCACTATGCATGAACCATAAAGAAATCTGAAATTAGGGCTTTGAAAAACTAGTGCTACAACAACCAGATTACAAGGAAATAAAACTAGTTAACAAGGAAGTGTACTTAGCTTGGAATGGGGGCCCTCCACCATTGCTTTGCACACTTGAGAGGTGATATCAGAAGCTTAAATTTAGTCACACATCCATAGCATTGAACAGCAAAATAATAATAACACAAGTCTTCAAATTAACTCCTCAATCCAAAGATGTCACAGCATAAAAGTATATAATAAGTCAATACATAAGCCATCAAAGTTTTGGCTTTAAATAAGAAGTCTCATGAACAAACTGATCTATATTCACTCAAACAAACCCATCTACTCTCATCCACCTATCTAAGTCGAATTCATTACTTCCATCCCAAGAAAGATGACCAATCCTATAGAATCTCAAAATTGCCCTATTTCTATGGGATTTCTGAATGACTAGTCATGGTTGACTAGCACCAAATGGGCCTAATAAAGCTTGTTTTGTTCAAACTAAGAATTGCTAGCTTAGTACTAGTTCCCAGGCTGTTCATTCATGCATTCCATTCGTGCCCAAGTGTCCTACAACCATATCAACCATAGAGCTATTACGGGAATTTCTGAATCTGCCAATTTTGCACTAAAAAACCAATTTTTCATAAAAACTTTAGAAATTGAAAAATTAAAATTAAATACCTGAATGGATATCAAATATACATCAAAATGGGATAAATGAAGGGAAAATGGATGGAAAATAGATGGATAAGTAAGTTTCTTTGAGCAAAAATAAGACCAAAACTAAGGCCCAACACTGAGTAAGCTCAATCACTACATCAACTAGATATTCATCCAATTAAGCTAGAATTGTCATCATTTCAAAATGGTTGTGAGAACATCTATTAATACAGTTAATTGAAATTTCTAGGCTAAAATGAGTAATCAAAAATAGTGAGTAGCTAAGAAGTTGTGTATTCTATTTTTCATTCAATCATTTCTCATACAATATCTCAAAAGAATAAGACTTGCACAATTGTGATTTTTATCCTCACACTTTGGTTGAAAACTGAAATGAAACAAAACTAAAGAAAATGAAGTTGCGAAAAAAAATAGAGTAATAAAGATTAAAATGAAAACAACAAGTAAAAACCTCCTTCGATGCAGGGGCCCTCTGCAATTGATGTGGCTGGATAACAGTTAATTAAAGATGCACTTTTAAACCACCATTGACAAAACAAAGTTTGTATTATCAACAAAATGAATTCTAAATATAGTTTTGAACAAAAAGCCTATAATCCTTCCTTAGCTTCTCACTACTTCTCGATCTCATTTAACTGATATTTATAGAAAAACAACATAATTGTTTAAGAGAAAACCTTGTTACAGGTGGGTTAATCCGAATATATCATGACCATTTATAGAAATACATGCTATAAATGGCTTAGTTCGAATTGTAATGAGACTGTTAGACTTCTAAACAGCTACAGGTGGCTTGATATGCATTAGCTCCTCAACTCCTGATCAACTACAAGTGGCTTACTCTACATTAAATCTTCAACAGAACTGTTAGAATCCTGATCAACTACGAAGTATCAAGAGTCCTACTGCTACTAGATAATGTATTTGACTCCATCTTTGACCAAGACTTTAGGCATGATTTTTTGTCAATCTGGATCGAGTGAGTAGGATAGAATCCATGTAGAGATGATTATGGAGATGCCCATGTGGCCCAGTTCTTCATTTGACACCTGTAACCTGTCAAACCATGAGAGTAGCTACGGAACCCACAGTTAGCTACAGAATAGGCTACATTCCATAGCTAATTTGCAAAAATCTATTAAAATAGCAAGAACATGAAAATATAATATGGTGATCATTTTAATGCTTTCCTAAGACAAAATCTAGCATTTATCATTGATTTGATCTATAGTCTTATGAGAAATAAAGAGAAAAAGGTGAGAATAAATGTCAAGCGGAAGGTAATTCTGAGGTTCAACAAAAGCTTCTTTGATTCTACTAAAAGAATCATGCAGGGCAGGGCTCCACTTGACTTCATTTCCCTTCTTGAGCATGTATGCAATACCCTTGACTATCTCTGCATAGTTGGGTATAAATCTCCTTAAGAAGTTTATTCTCCCCAAGAAGGCTTGGACTAATTTCTTATTCCTTTGCAGAGGAATGTGGATGATGGGTTCAACTCATTTAGGATCGATCTTCACACCCTCTTGTGCTACTATATGTCCTAGCAGCTTCCTCTCACTTAGGGCCAACTAAGATTTCTTAGGATTTAGGGAGAGACCATATCTCCTACACTTCTCAAAGGTGACTTTTAAGTGGAGGATGTGTTCCTCCTTAGTCTTGGAAAAGACTCTAATGTCATCCAAGTAGACCACCACTAATATTTCTTTCTCCCCCATGAAAGCTATGTCCATGGATCTCTCAAATGTGGTCCCTGCATTTATCAGCCCAAAAGGCATGTGAGAATACATGAATGTTCCCCATGAGGTGGTGAAAGCGGTATTTTCCTGATCCTCGGGATGAACTGCCACTTGATTATATCCAAAGAACCTATCCATCATGGATATTATAGCTAAACCAACCACCTTCTGCAATTGTTGGATTTTTTTTAGTGAGTGTGAGATCACTATTTCAGGAATTCGGTACATGTGTTTCTATCTCTTGTCTAATTGATCCCACACTTAGTAATTTTCAGAGCTTTCACTAAGTAATTTTCAGAGCTTTCACTATATTTTCAACTTACTAACATTTCTCACTATTGGAACTAAAATTTTTGAAGTATTAAGTCACAATGAAGCTTCCTCTACCTCTTGGAATTGTGCACTTCACAATACTAAAGGACATTCTCCTTCAACTGCACATTGAGCAATCTTAAAGTATGGACCATCACTTTGGCTGATTAGCCCTCTCAATTGTAGAATACCTTGTCCTATCTTGTCATGGATTGCACATTGTGTAGTTGTAGTGGATAGTGTAGCCTACCTATGTCACTTTCAAGCCCAAGTGATTATTCCCATAAGTTGCCACTTCAACCACTATGCATTGCATAGTTACAGTGTGAAACCTTGTCTTCCTCTCTCCCTAACTTTCCCAACTATGCAAATTCCTTCATCTTGTGGGTCTCCTACTTTGCATTGTGTAGTTATAGCGAGAAGTAGGTCACTTCTAGGTCATTGATACCCTCAACTGTGGAATTCATTGAGTCTGTCCCTTAATTACTATGCATTACATAGTTATAGTGGTCATTATTTCCACTCCTTCTTGTTGAAACCCCTAATTGCACAATACCTTACCTTTTCTTTCCTCCTACTGTACATTGCATAATTCTAGCAGATAGTGAGGTCATCCCTTAGCCCTTCTGATGCCTAACAACAGAATTATCAACCTCCTTCTCTCAAAACCCTTTTTTATTTCCTCACCACAGTTATCATCTTGCAAGAGCAAGCAACGGTAGAATAGGTGGTTTTCAAACTAATGTTGGATTTTCATGAGCGGAATTCATTTGTAGGTGTCATCACTTCAACATGTCAAGGTGATCCTCAAGGGAGGTCATCAAGAACATGATACAAGAGAGCACTTGTGAAGAAAGAGTAGAAGAAAGAAACATCATGAAGACATGAAGAAATCCTTGACCATGATAGAATGGTGGGATCTTTTGCTAACTTGGAAGGTTTTGACATTCACCTAGACCCTTTTGGGGGGTGAAGATGAAGAAAAAATAAAGATACATCATGAATAAGTCAAATTCATAGTAGCAAGGAGAGAATCTTGGCATTGACACTCTACAACAAAGTCCATGTCACCATTTCCAATTCATGACTTGTCCAAGTTCCATTACAACGAAATATGTCTCGTTATATTTTTTTCACATCATTTGTGGATGTAATTATGTAATTTTCAAAAAATATAAAATGTAAATGTGTTGAAGGCCAAATGTCCCACATGGAATGTGATGTCACTAGAGACTTCTAAAGTCATGTAGAAGTTTAAAGGTCACATAAGAATTTAAAATTCATAGTAGAATCTCAAGAGTCATGAGGAAGGTCAAGAGTCAGATGGGAGGTGGAGAGTCACCTAATTTTTTATAAATACACCATCGTAGATCAAAAGAGGGGACTTTGGAGTTTGGATTTTTCACCATGGCTTCTCTAGTTTGGCATAGGAGAGAAGATATTTCTTTGGAGGAGCAAGTGGTGACTTAATGTTCCACTATTAGGGCTAGTATGGTAGTATTGTAATTGTATATCTTGGGACTTTCACTTAATATATGGAGCTCTCAGAAATGGAATAATTTCATACATATGTTATGAATGATTGTGAGGCTATTGTTTCACTATTTTCAGTACATGTTTTTATTAACACGTACTAATGAAAATCAACTATTTTGTTGGCTTCAGTGTGCATATTTTTAAACGTTCATTTTTACTTTATTTTATGATCATTGTTATCTTGTGAAATACTTTGCAGGTTAACTAATGATTCCTTTCATGCTCTCATGTGTCTCTTTTAGGACAGTACTATTATTTTTATGCTTAATACTCACTCACTCTTCCCTATCATTAAAGTACATTATTTTCACTGCAATTGTATGCCTCACTGTGTCATCTTGCTTGTTTCAAATATTGTTTGTGTAATCTCTTATGTTGATAATTGCATCTAAGGAATTTTTCTAAGGATGATGGAAACCAAACTTATTTTTCACTTGGGGCTCCTACTCCAAATGATGCTAGGTCTAGTCGAGACTTCATACCAAGAAGATCCCCTCAGTTGATGGATTTCCAGCACCATCAACAATTAGTACTAGAGGGAGAAGAAAATGAAAAGTTGAGACCATTGATTTTGTATTGAATATTTTCATCTTGAAATGGATCATTCCCAAATCATAATCCTAGGATGATTTTCTCATACAAAAAATCTTAATCTCCCTATGGAAATTCTATACAGATTGTCTAAATTAAAGCTTAATGGTGAGGGTGGAATATCCATAGATGAGCATACATCTCAATTTCTTAAGTTTTGTGATCTTAATGAAGTGATTTATGAAGATGTTGCTTGTAAATTATTCACCCTCACACTTGAAGGTGAAGTCAAGCCTTGGTGTCATACCTACCAATCGCTTCCATTCATTCATTTGAACAACTCTTCAAGGAGCTTCATCAAGATTTTGACAGGTATGACTACCGAGATGTTTATAAATGGATTAATCAACTTATAATGAAATATAATGAATCAAAAGAGGATTTTTTCTGATAGATTTATTCACTTATGTTATGAGTTTCTTGAAGATGTGGATTGGGATTTCCTCAATGATTTTTTTAGTATTTAATTCATATTTCCTTAGAACCACCTGAATCTAAATCTTTTACAACTCTCCCAATTGATCTCGATCTCGAGACACTTAAAATTTCGAGGAGGAACCTACACTCCCTTTTGTTCCCTCTCCTCCTCCTTTTTCATTAACAAATAAAGTGGTCTCTTGTGCTGATGTTGGAGTTGGGAAATCTAAATATTGAATTGATGATCCATTCATCCCACCTACATTTTATCTTCATCGTCAACACTTTATATGACAAAACTTGGAATGTCCTAATCAATACAAGCAACCTAAGGTGAAGACTGGTCGCTTAATTCCCCCAGATCACATTAATGTACATAACCAAAATATTGAATATGATATCATTAAAATTATTGTTTCTTTAAGGGACACCTATAATCCTCTATCATCTACATGTCATGACCCTTTGTACCTTGATCTGCTTGATCAATTTTCTCCACCAGCTAGTTCTTTAGACCCTCTTGATTTTTAATTTTCTAGTCCAAATGATGATCAGGTGCACAGTGGTCACATTTCATAGGTTGGCGGAAATGAGTGTGAGGATCATTTTAATCTCTCTTCTTTCTTTTATAATCCTCCATGTCAAATTGTTTTTCCTTCATTCTTGGCTGACTTAGAATCTAGTGATATCGGTAGTCAATCAAATGAAATCAAGATGCTTAATAAATATAAAGTCCTAGGAAACCATCTTTCTGATGACCATGAATACAATGATTTACATGGTAATGATTTCTAGGGAACATCAGACACTCTTTTCATTTCTCAATAATATATTCTTATAGGAACTTCTTCTTCAACTGATTGTCCCTTCTATCCTACTGCTTGTAATGAACTAACTCATGATGAAGATATGCCCTTCTCTTCAAGTTCATAATCCAATGAATGAGATATTAAATTGAAACAAGATGGTAATATTATACATGGTGAATAAGAAAGAAATAAAATCACCAACCATCCATCCCATGATTTTCAAATTCTAATCTTTCATCAACATAATTCTTTAGTTCACATTGCTCATGAGATTTCGCCAATCTCTACATTCTCAGATATGCAATCAGAAAAACCTTATGACTTGAGTAATTTTCTTCTTCAGGTTGAAAAATATGATCAAACTGGTGGCATAGATAGTTTCCATCTAAATAATAGTGATCTTGTTGAAATAATTGATAGTAGTTGCCCACATGCAATTCGTGATCTAACTCGGCTCTCAAAATTTAATTATTCAACATTAGAAAGTTTCGGGACTTGACAAGGATTCAGGTCACTTCAACTCTCACTAGTGGCTATGTTCAGATCTCACTATACTGATGAGATCCCTAAACCATGCCAAATATGGATTTTCTCACATAATTCTTTTCTTTGCATTGTTTCACTAGATACAAACTTGTTCTTGAAAGATTTTGGGGTTTTCCAAGAAATTTTTTCTAATTTTCAAGATTTGTTTTCTGATCATATAGAGAATTATGTTTTAGTTAATTTATATTAATGTAAACCTCTAACATTGAACCTAGGATTGGAATGTATATCTTTCATGGATGCATAAAGATATGAAGTATATCATTCTGATTATCAAGATAAATATCATCATTGACCATGTAATTCATATCTTTTAAGCACTTTTGCGAACAACTAGCTCCTAATATTTATTAAGAATTTGAGTATCATTCATTGTTTGAATCACTTAGTGGATCAAAACCCCCATGTTGATATGAATACTAGATTTGATCTAACATATTCTTATAAATTTTTGTCAGCGTGTTCTTCTGATTGGTTTCCTAGATTCACGAGGCCAACAATTGTTTTTAATTCCCCAAGCCTTCATATAATTGGTCTTGTATGGAATCAGATACAAATGGAAATGATCAAGAAATAATAATCGTGAATGTTGAGCAAAAAATATGATCATAACGCTGGGTCTAACAACTTTCATTCAAATGATCATTTTTGTAGTTTATATTAGTATATCTAATGATAGTTGTTTTACATCGATTGATATTTTTTGATCTCATGATTTATATACTTGTCAAGAAGTTGAGGCACTTCAACCTTTGTTGATGGTTATTTCGAGTGCTCACAATCGTGGCAATGTGTTTTAATAAGATCGAATCAAATTCACCACACAAGATTCTCTTTATGATTCCAATGAACTAATTGAAAGTTCATTCTTCCAAGATTTTCATGGTTTTCAACATTTTTGTTTTGTACTTCATGATTGAATATATGATTGGCTAGATAAATCTTACTTAGGAAGCTCTATGATTAATAATAAGTTTTGATATTTCTTAATGTTTACTAAGGATGAAAACACAGACAAAGGTACATTCATGAGAAGCTTTCAGGATTTGTAAGACTATTTTTCAGATAAGAAAGGTACAATTGTGCATTGGTTAAAGTTAATTGTTATGACACATCATTCTGCCTCTAGGTGAGACCTATTTTGGTGCAAGATATTCAAGTCGTTATCTTTACTTTTGTAGATTGGTTTGTGTTGTTTTTAATCACTCATATCTTTCTACTTGCAGGTCACGAGAAGCTTTGGTGGTTACATTGGAAATTTGATTTCACTTAGTCGTGACCTTCTAACCTATTAGGTTAGGAGTAGGTATGGTTGCATTTCAGTTTTATTTTGTATTTCATCAATTTTTCACTTTGCCCCACATCTAGTTTTTCATTTTCTTTGTCTCTTACTTCTTAGCTTGCATGTTGCTTTTATTTTAAGTCTCTACATTTTCTTTATTCTATTGCTTTTTCTTTTCTTGTTGTGTCACATCTTTTCTTTCACATCTTTTTTAATAAGACCATGCATGAGAATTTATTTTGTTTGGATCAAGGGAATAATGTGGCAAATATTTGAAAGGGTAATTATGATGACGAACAATGCTTGGCTAGTCTGTGATCCCCTTATTTGTTTGGTTTTACATATCTTTAAGGTCAATGACATTTGAATGGAAACTATGAACCATCTGCATGGAAAGTTATAGGAAGAACCATGATGCTCGTATCAATTTTTGGATCTTAATTCCTTAACTCAGTATGCTAATTGAATAGGTTTTTTTTTTTCTCATTGATCCAATAAAGTAGAGAAGGGAAAGGAAAAAACTAAGAGCGATAATATTAATTTCAAAGGTATATAACAATCTCTAAAGGAATAACCTCTCTTCCTCTCAATAAGTTGGGATCCCTCATCCATCCCTGGTAATTATAAATGCCAATAAAAATCTAATGATCATATTGAAAATAGAACAAAGGGGTGAAATAAGAGAAAGGTTTCCTACGCAGAGAGGTGAATCAAGAAACTTTGTTGGGGTACTGAACAGGCTCGTAGGCAGTGAAGAAATGCTTGTGTTCCTATAGCGACTATGTTAGGGTACTGAACATACCTATTGGAAGGGAAAAAACACCAGAGGTGGAACTAAGAATCTAATCATTTGAAACTCATTGATATATACTATCCTTCTCTCGGGTTGAAATAATTAAGATATGGTAAGCCTTGGAATTGTGTTTACTTGAGAAAGCAGATAAGAGAGACTATTCTTATAAATGGGACAAATGGGGAAGTTGAGGTGGTCCACATGGTGAATCAATACTTCTTGGAAGATGGATACTTTGTACTTAAAGGTAGACCTAAGCAGAGAGGTTGGCCTCCTTCTAGTGCATCTCCAAGTGTTGTCGTTGCAACAAGCACCCTTCAAAATTTTGCCTCTGCTTGAATTTTGGAGCCTCCTTGTGATTCTATGATCTGTCATTCCCTGATTTTTCTTAGTCACTTCATGATCGATTTATGATTTACTAAGTTTTTAAACCTTCTTATGAGAATATAACTATTGAAACCACTTTCTTACACATGCTTAGCGTTTGATGCATTCATAAGCACACCCTTTTCTAGTAAGCATAGTAGTCAATGTGCACCCTAGAAAGTCAAGAAATACGTGATCCTTAATGATGGTCGTTTCATAAATGGTGATGAAAGTGACAACGCATTTCCTAAGAACAATGATTACACAGTTACTTGTGGATGATTATTTCACATTCCTAAGAGACGGTGCTTGTGCAGGCTATGGAAACAATTTTTGTGCAATCCTTAATGACAGGCATTGCATAACTCCTAAACATTGTGCAACCTTTGTTGGCAATGCTTGCATGGATGAAAATGATAGTGCACTATGTCATCCATGTTGACAGTTAGTGTGCAACATTGTTTTCCAGTCTCTCTCACTCTTAGTGGAAACTCTATCATCATTCTGGCGAATTTTCTCAATTGTCACTTTTGCGCACCTTTGCTTTCACTAGTATCGTTTTCACTTTCGTGACTATTTATTTTTCTTGATTTAACTTTAACAAGTGTATATTTTTATTCCTGTTCACCTCTTTCATGTTTTGTTTCACTTTATTTAGCATTTTCAAGTGCCATTTTTAGTTTTTCTCACAATCGCAAGTGTCCCTTTTGATTGTTTCCACTCTTGCATGTATCGCAACTTGTCGAATCACTTGAGTAATCTCTAGTTCACACTTATACATTAGTTGATATTATATATAATAATAATATGTTCTATAAAATCTCCCACTACTTATCACACTTTCTTGTTATATTCAATGCTTTTGTCATCACTTGTATTCTAAGTGTCGCAAAGCTATGCTTTAGTTGTTGCTCTTAGAAATAAGTGTCGCTTTGTTGTCATTTCAAGGTATGCATGTGAATTTTGAGTGATTTTCATTCTCTTGGCTTGTGTTGATGTTATACAAGTGTGAGATAATTACTTCAATAGTTGTTTTCATGTATCTCTCTCTCTTATCTCATTGATCCCACACGTAGTTATTTTTAGAGCTTTTGCTGCCTTTGTAACTTGCTAACCATTATCACTCCTAGAACTGTGCGTTGTGCAATATTAACTAACACTGAATATTCCTCTGCCTATTGGAACTACGCATTGTGCATGCCTAGAGGACAGTCTCCCTCAACTATACACTAACCAACATTGAAGTATAGACTATCACTTTGGCTACTTAGCCCTCTCGACTGCGCAATACCTTGTCATATCTTTCCCTAGCTTGTGCATTGCATAGTTGCAACGGAAAGTGAAACCTCCTTGTTTCATTTTCATGCTGAACAACATAGTACCCTAAGCTACCTCTTCAACCATTGCACATTGTGTACTTACATTATGCAAGCTTGTCTCCATGTCTCCCTAACTTGCCAAATTGTTAAAATTCATTCATCTAGTGGTCCTCCTACTATGTATTGTGTAGTTCTAATGAGAAGTAGGTCAATTTTAGGTAATTAAGACCCTTAAATGTGCAATTCACTTAGCCTATCCCTTAATCATTGCGCATTGCATAGTTACAGTTTCCAGTCTTGCCAATCCTACTTACTAAAACCCCTAATAGCATGATCCATTTCCTTTTTTTCACTCTTGCTACACATTACACAGATCTAGTGGATAGTGAGGTCATTCTTTAGCCTTTGTGATGCCCAACAATGAAAATATTAGCGTCCTCTAAAAGCCCTTGTCTATTGCCTCATCATAGTCAACATTTTCCATGAGAAAGTGAAGGTAGTATAGGTGGTTTTCATACTAATGTTGCATTTTCATGAGTGGATTTCATTTGTAGGTGTTCTCAATTAAACATGGAAAGGTGTTCATCAAGGGAGGTCATCAAGGAAGGGCTACAATAGACAACTTGTAAAGAAATAACAAAATAAAGAACCATCATGAAGATATGAAGAAATCCTAGACCATGAGAGAATGGTGGCATCTCATGCTGACCTGGAAGGTTCTGACATTCACCTGAACCCTTCAAAGGGTAAAAATGAATAACAAATAAAGATCCATCATGTAGAATTCAAATTCAAAGGGGCAAGGAGAAAATCTTGGCATTGCCACTCTATAACGAAGTCCATGTCATCATGGTCATGACTTGTCCAAGTGTCATTAAAAAGTACTATGTGTCATTGTATTTGGCCACATCATTTATGGATGTAATTATGTAATTTTTAAAAAGGAAAAAATCTAAATGCGTGGAACCCCAAAGGCCTCGGATGGAATGTGAATAGTTACTATAGTCATGTAGAAGTCTAAAGGTCAGATAGGAATTTAAAAATTCATAGTAGAAGCTCAAGATTCATGAGGGAGGTCAAGAGTGACATGGGAGGTGGAGAGTCACCACATTTGTTATCAATACACCATCAAGCTCAAGAGAGGGGACTTCAGAATTCAGAATTTTCACCTTGGATTATCTCTTTTGGCATAGGAGACAAGATATTTCTTTGGAGGAGCAAGTGGTGACTTAATGTTTCACTTTGGGGCTAGTGTGGCAACATTGTAATTGTATATCTTGGTACTTTCACTTAATGTATGAATCTATCAAATCTGGAATAATTTCATGCATATTTTGTGAATGATTGTGAGGTTATTCTTTAATCTTTTGCAATATATGATTATGTTAACACATACTAATGAAAATGAACTATTTAGTTATCTTTGGTATGCATCTTATTGAATGTGCATTGTTGCTTTCTTTTATGACCGTTATCATCTTGTGAACTACTTTGCAATTTAACTAATGATTCCTTTCATGCTCTCATGGGCCTCTTTTAGGATATTACTATTACTTTTATTCTTTACACTCATTCTCTCTTCCATGCCATGAAAGTACCTTATATGAATTGCAATTGTATGCCTCATAGTGTCAACTTACTTGCTTGTTTCAAAGATTGTTTATATAATCCCTTATCTTGATAATTGCAGCCAAGAAAAATTCCTAAAGATAATGGCAACCAATCGTATTTCCATATTGGGGATCCTAATCCATACATTTTTAGATCTAGAGGGGAATTCATACCTAGGAGACCCCATTGGTTAACATATTTCTAGCATCGTAAACATATAGGCAAGTGTTCAACTTGTAATTATCCACTTGTTTTCCTCTAGTTCCAATGTTTTATGAATCCTACCATTCTCTTTTATCAAATATATGACTACCAAGTGATTTTCCATGAGATAATGATTTTGAAATGATGATGTGACCTCAAATAATTTTTTAATTTTTCATTTAAAATATGATGCTAAATGCACACATAGTTGTATGTATACACGTGTAATCAAATGTACATATAATTACACAAATAACAATGTCAATGTCTTAGAAGCACAATATGTTAAACAAATAAACTATAAACTAAAATACTCTACAACCCGAAATCTCATGTTTTTGAAATTTGTATATCTGATGTTTTGTATAATATCACCCCTAAGTCCTCTCCCTCATATGAGGGTGGGGAGTGGTGGGTGATATCATGAAAAACATATTCACAGTCTTGATCCATATCTCAATTTATAAACTAGAAAATATTCAACCAAAGTTTAATAATTTTCAACTGAATACTATAACCAAATTTGATGGCTTTAAGTAATGGGCCAATTTAGTGAGTCTACTGCTTGAAAATTCTAAAAATTTATGGCCTTTTTTAATGTTAGGTCCCTATAATACTAGTGATTACCCCATTACTATTGTAGTTTTATCCCTTATTAATATTTTTGTGCCCCTATTGTCCCCATATTATTATTACTGTGCCCCATAGAATCCCTTTATTGTTATTTTTGTTCCTTTATATTATTATTGTTAGGTCGGTTGGGTTATATTATGACTCCTTAGACTCCTATATATAGAAAGGAGGTTTTGTCATTTGAATCATCAAGGAATCATTCATTTGTGTAATGTAAAGGAGGTTGCCCCCTCGAAGAGGCTGAATTCTAAGGCATTGATCTATCTTTTCTATCTTTTTGTGAGCTAGTTTCATAACATTTAATAATATGACTGAGCATTAACTTAGTCAACATCCATCTCCAATGGATATTTTATATACAAGTATACTATTTGTTGCTATAATAGGAGGAAAAATGTTAAGACTTTATCTAACATTCCTCTTGTATTTATTCTATTCTGTCTAAGTGATTTGGTGTGTCTACGTCCATAAAAGTACTCTTAAAATGAGTGTTCTTAAAATATAGCATTCAAACATTGACCCTAATATGTAGGTGTTCAGCAAAAGTCATGAAATATTATTTCCATGAAGTATGGAGTTTGGTAATCTTTTAGGGAGTGATGATACTTATTATCTATCCACTTATTAGTCCATGACTAAAGACAAAGAGGAACTACAGTGATTGATATTCATTGACTTACTATTAATTTACTTTGACTTGATCATGTTTTTTGGCATGTCCAATGCTTAACATAGTAAACACAAATTTCAATACACACACACACACACACATATAAGAAACAAGCTTATTATTTCACATATGATTGGACAATCAACTTTAAATTCTTATTATGGACTTAACTCCTCCCATTTCATTTTTTTCCTTTAAAACTTAAGTTAATCTATGTTGGCTCCTCCTTTCATTTATCACCCCATTTCAAAACATAGGTTAATACAATGTGCATTTTTTACTCCCTTCAAAAACATAGGTTAATACAGGTTTCAATGTGTGATCCAACATGCATCCAGTTTTGCCGCCACATCAAAGTGCTCAAATGCAGATGAAAGTGGGATCAAGTTGAGTTTCTCTTCGATACGATTCCAACAGTGCAAACGATGCATAAATCTAAGTCAAGATGGAGAAGTTAAGGCCAATCAAAGTTTATGGAAAATTAGGGCAAAAAGTCAAAGGTCAACCAGGTTAATGGTCAATGCCTACGTTAGTAGGGACACGTGTCAACCTGGGAATGAGCCACAGGTCCTGGATGATGTCAGCAGAGGAGGTGACGTGGTAGGTTGTGATTAGTTCATATGGGCCAATCCGGTGCTGACACGTGGCAGCTCGGATTTTGTCCAATGAGACCTTATTTCAAAAATTTTGGGGATCAGGGAGGATCAAACCCCTGGCCTCCTAGAGTGGCCGAGTTTTTTCCAAAGGACTACACCAGACGAGCTACTTTGGGACTTGTTTAGATTTGAGATTAGGTTGTATCTATGGTGTATTGGTTGGAGTTGTCGGACAAAGGCCGAACGGTCGGGGTCAACCCCATGACCACTAGACCTTTGAATTTATCGGTAATGTAATAACCCACATGCACAGGTGGTGGTAACCATATACCACATATAAACCAATCGAACCACATATCAACCAACAGAACAGTGGAGCCAATACATGTCACATTGCATATATGTTGTATAACGTAACCAATGGTGGAATGGTTGGGCAGGGGTTTCGAACCCTCGACCTTCCAAAACCATATATATGAAACACTTTAACACACCTCTACTAACCAACATGTTAATAGTTCGAGCTTGAAACAAAGTTGAACCAATTTTTATTTAAATTGTGCAGGTGCCTAACCTGCCATACCACCAGCGTGAAGTCCGAGGTGGTTTTTATGTAGGACAAGGTGGTTTTTTCCATACAGAGTGTGGTTTTACAGGAATAGAGGTGGTTTTGGACCACTCCAGGGGGTCTGGAGGTCACAGTGGCCAAATATGGTCGAGTTTATACTCGTTTAACTCGAAATTTTGAGTTGAACGCAGTGGCGAGGTCCATTTTCTTATTTGAGACTTTGTTTTCGAGCTCATACATGTAACAACATTTCAAAGACAAAATAAATAGGTCAGCACTGGAAGCGAAAGGACCAGGAGACGTAGCCTGAAAGTCTGGTGAACTCCTTTATTAAATTTTTCCATGTTGATGTGTTTGCATGTGTTTTCAAATTGTTTATGTGTTTATGTTATTTGCAATATTTTTGATCCATTGCACTAAGTAACATAAGAAAATTCACACAAAGTCTATAATAGATTTTTCATTAACGGATCAAGTGGTATCAGAGCTCAAGGTTTTTAAGGTTTGACAAGTTTTGTGTGAAGATTTGAATGCTTACTAGGTTGAGGCTCGGACGAGGTGAAGGTGAACTTGTTGAGACAAATCCAGAGATTGGAAGGGTCTTTTCACAAAGAAGGATGGCAGATGAAACTCCACTTGGGTCAAAATCTCAATTCTTGGATAGTTTCATGATGATACGTGCTATGGTGGAAGAGATGTATCGCGAGTTTAAGAAGAACAAAGATGAAGGCACTTCATCACCTAAAGATCAAGAAGATAAGGGAAAGGGAGGAATGCTTCCTCCACCATCTCTTCCATCATCATCATCATCGTCATCATCATCCTCTTCTTATAATAAATCTAGTCTTTCTAAGAAGAAAAAGAAGAAATCCTCTTTGATCAAATTAGATGTAAAATTTGATTTTCCAATTTATGATAGAGAACTTAACACTGAAAATCTTGATAACTCGATAAGACAAATTGAAGTGTATTGCAGGGTGTAGAAAGTTGTTTCAGAAAGGAAGATCATCCAGCTTGCTAGCCTTCAACTTGGAGGAACTGCACTTGTATGGTGGGAAGGCAAGTGACAAGAAGATCTCAAAAAGCATGGTAAAATCATTTCAGCTTGGAATGAATTTGTTTCTTCCATTAAAAAGAAATTTTATCCTTTGGCTTATATGCAACAATCAATGACGAGTTGGAAAACACTACGTAATTAAAAGGTCAAAGTGTTCAAAGTTATACTCAGGAATTCCGTAAGAGAGTTTTATCATTAGGCATATCATTGGACTCACTAGAGACATTGTTGAAATACATAGGTGGTCTTCATAGTTATTTGAGGCATACCATAATTATGTTTAATCCAACTAGCTTAGATGATGTATCAGTTTAAGAAACTCATCTAGAAGCTAGAGGAAAAAATGTAACCCAAGATGTTGGGAAATCATCCAAACCTAGAAAGAAAGAATAAAGGCAAGAAGAAACTTAAATGGAAGGAGCAGAAAACAAATAATGTGAAGAAAGATAAATCTTCGTCATTGTAAGAAGGAAGGACATGATGAGGCACACTTCTAATCATTGCATCCAGAATTTAAGCCTAAGAAGTTTGGGAGTAAAGAGCGAAAGAATGTTGCTACTATTCAAAAGGACTTGGGATCAGATTCAGGGGACGAGATAACAGTTATAGCTACAGGTATAAAAGGTTATCATATTTATAGAATGCAGAGATAAAGAAGTAGGTACAGGAGTTTATTCGACCAAGCACATCACCGTGCATATCACCTATTATGTTAGTGCGAAAGAAAGACGGTTCATGGAGAATGTGAATTGATTTTAGAGCATTAAATAAAATCACAATAAAGAATTGTTATCCTCTTCCCCGTATTGATGATTTGTTAGATCAGTTAAAATATACAGTTTACTTCTCTAAATTGGACTTGTGAAGCGGCTACCATCGTATCGGAGTTGCAGAACAGGATGTATGGAAGACCGCTTTCAAAATAAAGCAAGGACTCTATGAATGGATGGTTATGCCTTTCGGCTTAACTAACGCTCCAACTACATTCATTCAAGTCATGAATGATGTATTTAGACCATTCATTGATGATTTTGTAATAGTCTATTTAGATGATATTGTTGTTTTCAGTAGAACATCGGATGAACATGTAAAGCAGATTTTAGATGTTTTGAAAAGAGAAAATCTCTATGTAAAACTGTAAAAATGTGAATTTGGCAGAACATCTTTGAATTATTTGGGTTATATTGTAGGTGGTGGTGAATTGAAGATAAATCCCTCTAAGGTCAAAATCGTTGTAAATTGGCCTAAGCCCAACACTGCTATAAAAGTTAGAGGTTTCTTAGGGGTAGAAAAATATTGGAGAAAGTTTATTGCTAACTTTTCCCTAATTGCAACTCCTTTACATGTTTTGACAAGTGTGAACCAGGTGTTTCAGTGGGGAGGTAAATAACAGAATGGCTTCAACACATTGAAAGAAACGATCATTACAGCGCTAGTACTAGCACTGCCAGATCTTCAGCATCCATTTGAGATTAAGACAGATGCAAGTGAATATGCGATGGGGGCAGTGTTGATGCATCACATAAAGCCTATATGCTTTCATTCTGAGACATTCACATTGGCAGTAGTTAACTATCCTGCATATGATAAAGAATTGTATGCATTAGTTCAGAGTGTTAAAAAGTGGAAACATTACGTAATGGGTAAAGAAACAATCATACACACATATCATCAACCACTTCATATTTACACTCACAAACTAAATTGCAACAAACCCGACATTATAGGTGGATGGGTTTTCTACAACAATTTCATCTTGTTATAAGATATAAGAAGGGAATACATAATAAGGTTGTATACATGTTATCCAAACCAATTATAAATGCATCCACAATACTTAAGCATAACTCAATAATTCATGAAAGTTACAATGAACAATATGCTCAAGACACAGATTTTAGGGATGTATATGCAACTTTAAGGTATGGCAAGAAAGTAGAAGAATTGGATTATTTCATAAAGGACAAACTTTATATCATTTGGGGATGTTATGCATTCCACAAACTGAAAGAGTTAATATAATTCGAGAAGCACATACTTCTCTTATATCAAGTCATTTTGGTGTAAGTAAAACAGTTGCACAATTACAAAATTCTGCTATTGGCCACAAATGAATGAGATAGTTTCTAGATATATTAAAGGATGTATTATGTGTGCTACAAGAAAGCCAAGTAATAGAAAATTAGGCTTGTATACTCCACTTCCAATTCCTTGTCGTCCTTGGGAAATTGTTTCCATGGATTTTGTTGGGGGATTGCCAAAGTCTAGAGAGAGTCATGATTATTTGTTTGTAGTTGTGGATAGGTTTAGTAAGATGTGTATTTTGACACCATGTAATAAACAAGTCACAGCTGAACAAACTGCAAAGTTGTTCTTTCAAAATGTATGGGTTCATTTTGGGTTACCGACTTCTATTGTAACTAATCAAGATTCTCTGTTTTTCGAAAATTTTTGGTCAATTATATGGGATTTAATGGACACAAAGTTAGAGAAGAGCACAACATTTCATCCACAAACAAATGGTCAGACAGAAGTGGTAAACAGGACAGTGATACAATTGCTTCGAGGATATTGCAGCAAGCATCCAAAACTTTGGGATGAGCATTTGTGTTATGTGTAGCATGCTTACAACCATGCAAAACATTTTTCTACTCAAAGATATCCTTTTGAGACTTGTTTTTGTTTTATACCAAAGTCTCCCTTGGATTTTGTCTTTGGTAAAGACATAACAGTTGATGGACACACTCATGTGGAAAAAGCAAGCAAGTTCATTGAACAAATCCAGGAAGTTCACCAGGCAGTACAGGAATAGTTGGAAAGAAGCCAAGCAAAGTATAAGGTGCGACATGACAAGCATCGAGTTGAGCATAGTTTTCAAGTTGGTGATCAAGTCTAGTTGTACATCAGCAAAGAAATATTTCAAGGGGAAGGTAAAAAGCTAAAACCAATTAGATATGGTCCTTTCAAAATACTTGACAAAATTGGTGAAAATGCTTTTCGCCTAGATCTACCAGCTTACATGCAAATCTATTCCGTCTTAAATGTTGAAAACTTGTGATTGTATGAACCTTCATTGATTGAAGATCTCAAAGAGCAAGATCAGCTACCTTCCATTGAAGATGTTTTTCCTAAGTATCTAAAAGAGCTACAAGAGGACATAGTTCTCGATAGGAGGATAAGGAATTTGCGATGGGGAAATGTTGAGTATCTTCGAATGGGAATCAAAGGTACAAATCCAAGTAAAGCATGATTGATAGATATTGGAAAAGTGAAGGAAGTTTATCCTCACTTACTCAATAGCTAAAACCAACTTTTGGTGGTCCAAAAGCTTCTAGTGGGGAGGAGTGATCCAAAATGGATCCATTTTTGCCTCTGAATCAAAGTATTCAAATGCATATGAAAGTGGGATCAAGTTAAAGTTCTTATCGATATGATTCTAACGGTGCAAACAAAGCATAAATCCGAGTCCAGATGGAGAAGTTAGAGCCAGTCAAAGTTTATGGAAAATTAGGGAAAAAAGTGAAAAAGTCAAAGGTCAACTAGGTCAACAGTCAACGATCAATGCCTATGTCAGCAGGGACACGTGTTAACTCGAGAATGAGCCACTGGTCTTGGATGATGTCAGTAGAGGAGGTGATGTGGCAGGTTGTGATTGGTTCATATGGGCCAATCCGGTGCTGACATGTGGTAGCCCAGATTTTGTCCAATGTGGCCTTATTTCCAAAATTTTGGGGATCAGGGAGGATCAAACCCCTGACCTCCTAGAGTGGTTGAGTTTTCGCTAGAGGACCGCATCGAACAGGCTACTTTGAGACTTGTTCAAATTAGGGATTAGGTTGTATTTATGGTGTATTGGTTGGAGTTGCTGGAAAAAGGCCTGATGGTCTAGGTCAACCCCACGACTGCCAGACCTTTGAATTCATTGGTAATGTAATAATCCACATGCATAGGAAATGGTAACCATATAACACATATAAACCGACCGAACCACATATCAACCAACGAAACAATGAAGCCAATACATATCACATTGCATATACATTATATAACGTAACCAACAACGGAATGGTTGGGTGGGGGTTTCGAACCCTCAACCTTCCAAAACCATATATATGCAACGCTTTAACACACCTCCACTAACCAACATGTCAACAGTTCGGGCTTGAAACAAAGTCGAACTAATTTTTATTTAAACTGTGCAGGTGTCGAACCCGCCATACCACCAACGCGTAGTTCGAGGTGGTTTTTATGCAGGCCAAGGTGGTTTTTTCCAAACAGAGGGTGGTTTTGTAGGAACAAAGGTGGTTTTGGACCATTCCAGGGGGTCTGGAGGTCACAACGGCCAAATATGGTCGAGTTTATACTCGTTTGACTCGAAATTTCAAGCTAAACGTAGTGGTGAGGTGCATTTTCTTATTTGAGACTCTGTTTTCGAGCTCATACCTGTAACAATATTTCAAAGAAAAAATAAAGAGGTCAGCACTGGAAGTGAAAGGACCAAGAGACGTAGCCAGGAAGTCTGGTGAACTCCTTTATTAAATTCTTCCATGTTGATGTGTTTGAATGTGTTTTCAACTTGTTTATGTGTTTATGTTATTTTCAATCTTTTCGATTCATTGCACTAAGTAACATAAGAAAATCCACACAAAGTATATAATACCATTTTCATTAATGGATCAATGTGGCATCTCATATATAAGTTTCACTGCTTTCAATGTGGCATATCATACAATGTTATCTTATATGTAAGTTTCAATGCAACATTCAATGAACTAGTATTTGGAATTTCAACAAACTAGAATTTCACACTAGACTAGAGAGCTTTACATGTCACCAACTAATTTTCTTTAGTAACATAACACTGTCTTCCTACCATCTAAGATCCTTTTATCCCCTTTCAATGTCATAAAAATTAACTTGTGCAGAAATCTGCTATGTTGGTGATGTTTTGAGAGGAATTTTAGTGATATATATAAGTCTTATGCAAATTCGAATTGGTTCCTACATATCTATGGACAAACATCACAAACATATGGATGAAAATAATTATAGCCTCCTTTGTACAAGAATTTGAGTGGGGAGTGTGCTTCCCAAAAATAATATTTTGCAGCTCTGAAGACATTGTTTCATGCAAGGTTAGAGAATAACTCTATTTTGGGTTCACCTCTTTATGCAAGGTGAGAGAAGAAAGAAATAATGCAGGTTAGGGAATTTTATTTTAGAAAATAGAGCCTCTCGTACCCTTGAATCTATTTATGTGGCAGGATGCTTTGAATGAGATATTAAGATAGGTTGAGAGCTATACCATAGGCTCAACTATTAAATCTCCAATGCAGGCATGAAGGTAACTAAACTGTGTCTAGTTCGTGATTATACAAGATTGTTGGGAAAGGAATATCCCAAGTGGATTCATTTGAAGAAGACTATGTGGTCATTTGAATATTAGCACAACTCTACTAAAGCACATAATTAAGTGTTCATGGTCATTGAGAGAGAAATAAGGATAACCTTTTCACCTACATGACCAAGGAAGATGTATAACCCCTTACCCACTTCAAGTAGTAGTAATAAGTTAGTATATATATGTGATAATTCATTTATGAGTGTGTTGAAATGAGAATGGATGAACTAGTATTTTTGGAACTGCTACTCAAATAGTTTTAGGTTGAGTTAAAGAATTAATCTTTATCCAGCAAGAAGCTAGTGGATATATTTCTACTAATGTTACCTCTTGTTGTTGAAACTATCTTAATATATAACTTCATATACAAAATAAAATGTTGATGCAAAAAACAAGAGCACCGAACAAACAGGTTGGATAGACATTCTCCAAGCCAAATCACCTTCCACTAAAGGAACTAGAAGAGGGGAAGATACTTACCTCTACTGAAGAACCTTCTTGAACCAATCGATAGTGAGCATTACTATAATCCTTTGAAGTAGGTTTTATTTTATTTTTGTCAATAATCAAACATATCCTATTGCAAATGGATTTTTTCATCATTTATGTCTATTGTTGGTGCATTCCTTGTATTCTAGTTTTTATTCATCTAGTGGAGCAATATTCATTGTTTCAAGTATCCTAATGAATTCTTGACTTAGGTCAGATGCAAAGGGGTAGCCACAAATATTTAGGTATGGGTCCTCCAGTGGATATTCACTCCCTTCTCAAAGAGTTATATGTGATACTAATTTGCTCGTTATTGTTTTATAGGGTACCAACCCTCTATCTACACTAGGCAGTTCAGGCTACTATCAATCTCAAAACCAGGTGTTAGCATGTGCTAGTGCTCTTGCACTTGCTGTCTCTACTTTGTCGAAATCATTCTTCTTACCTAATCAACAAGATGAGTAATCACATTCGTTCCTACCATATGAGATTTATGTTGTATATGCCCAAATCATTTTGTTGCAAGTTATTGGTAACCCACAATTTTTCTTGGTCTATTGCTTGGATATAAGTCGTGAATTGAATTCCACTTGTACTTTCTTGATTCACATACAACTTGCAATTAGTCTGTGATCTTGTCAACATATCTTGTCAATTCCATCAATGAAGCAGTTAATGCATATAGCCCCTTGCTAGGAAATACAAACCCTATATGTATTCTCCATGGCAAAACACCACATAAATTTCTAGAATTTGGCATGCACGCCATGTTTATTGCATTATAGACAAGTGAGTAAGATGTATGTGCACATAGTCTCAAATGTTGGTTGTCATTAATATTTAGTTAAATAAACTAATATATAGTAATTGGTTAATTACCTTATAGGCCAAAAAAATTCATGCATCTAGTACACATGGTTGTCCAAAAAATCGTTTGAGAAACTCCCTTTTTTACTTTTATACGTCTAACACCTCTATTTTTACCATTGTGCCAATAATTGGTTGTCATATTTTTGTGATCTAGCTTTAGAGGTAGATTCACACATTTCATAATTTGAATGATAACCTTCAATATTTTTTTTATGTCTCAAGTAAACATGCAATGTAACTCTAGTTTATTAATATTGCAAGTATGAAATTAAGGGCCCCTGATATCAAGTTGTTTCTTAACATGAATTATTTCCTTACCTCTATTATTCATTCTTTTTGGATTGTGAAAGATGATTCCTATTATTTAATATATCATGAGCAAGATAGAACTTCTACACAAGACCAATACGTTAAGCAATGATACTACCTAACATTAATTTCATTGTTTGTGAAGGTTTTCAGAGGGATCAAGGAGTATAGATAACCATTTCCACACAGCTCCATCTGAGAATTTTTTTTGGTATACCGGGATACCAACAATTCAATGTAGATGATATTTAACCGAATCGGATGTTTCCTTTCTTTTCACATAATCAAGGTAAAAAAAATCTTATTATCACATTAATGAATTTTTCATATGTTTTTTTGTGTTTCCGTAGTGTGCGGAATGTATCCTTTATTGGGTATCTATCTAGGCAAAATGTTTTCAAGATATTAGTAGAGTGTAATGGACATATAAAGGCTTCTTTAATTACCTTCAATATGTATTTATTCTAGCTTTCCAGAGTCTTAAAACTTTTCTCTTTTGTCTGTGAATCTTCTCAGCTATATTTCCATACAATCAGGCTCTTGAGAAGTTTGCACTCCACATTGAATAGGTAAACCTCTGCCTAGGATGTTCTGTGTTGTCAAATTTTGTGCACTTGACCCTTCATTTTCTAAGATCACTTTTTTTCTTTATAACGCTATGAATCTATTTTTCTATATATTGGAGCTACTTAGATCATCTTTTTTATTTTTTAATAATGGTATGAATCTATTTTTTTGTATGCTGCATCTTAGGATGGAGAGTAAAATGGGAAGGGAGTTTCTATTGATGGTATGCCCCTTAATTTTGAGGTTGGTGAAATAAATTTTGGATAACCTGGTACAAATGGTAATCATAAATTTTACCAAATAATTCATCAAATGAGACACATGGAGAATAAAATAAAAGTTTCTTGATGAAAATATGTAGATTCTATTGCTTTGCTTACTCGTCCAGTTTTCCAAGCTTGTTGAGGCTCACTTCCTAACCAACTACACTTCAAAAATTATGTTATTTTTGACTTGGGGACTTTTGGTTTAATTATTTGGAACTCAATGGACATAATGGTTAAGAAAAAGTCTTTCTTCCTATAGAGTGACACACTTAAATCCAAATGGGGTAGGTTATATACATCTCTATGTACATGAGCAATCAAATCACTACATTGAGGGGTTACCCTTTGAGGTATTTGTTGCATTGCTGATGTAATAAACTAGTATGTCAACTAAGGGGAAACTCTTTTTCTTGTCTGGAACCTTTATTTTCCTTACATTCACTAGAAGTTTCTATGTTGCTCAGCCAATTGAGTGTGTGCCGAAATAAGAAAATAAATTGTGCCTTTGGAAAATTAGAATAATCTAAATCTTTTGGTTTCT
Organism: Pinus tabuliformis; assembly: GCA_031772625.1. Classification (NCBI taxonomy): domain Eukaryota; kingdom Viridiplantae; phylum Streptophyta; class Pinopsida; order Pinales; family Pinaceae; genus Pinus; species Pinus tabuliformis. Next base: position 1,452,527,687 of record CM062818.1, on the reverse strand, counting down.
TTTATTGATTCTTATCATGGGTATTTTTTGTTCCCATATGTCCTACATGATTTTTATATTTCATATCATTCTAGACCCTCTAAAAAATGTGGAGTTCAAGCTGATTATCTCAAACATGAACTTATCTGCTGGTTTATTTTTTAGTCTTATCATGGGTGTTTTTTCTTCTTGTCATCTCTACATGGTTTGGTGTAATCATTAGAAAACCTAGGATTCCTAGTGAATCTATTTTGTTGAATGTCTCAAGCATGATATTAATATAATGGCTCCTCTTATTGACTCTTATTAGGTGGGAGTAGTTTATTTTTTTCAGCTCTACATGGTTATTTATTGTGCCACTGATGCCTCAGAAATTATGTACCTTTTTCCAAGATGTTAGTGGAGATTTAATTGCATTATGTATTTATTGTGTCATTTAACATCACTACTTCTTTCTATGCATGTTGAGACAAAGGAAGAGGTTGTAGAGGATATTAAAACTTCCCTAAGACCCAAAAAAGATTGCTTATGCTCCAATGACATCACTGTACAGAAGGATGATATAAGAAAAGAGTTGCTTGAGTGGGGATCTAGGGTCTCTTTAGTAGACACCATGCTGCCAAATCGTAAGTAAGGAGGATTTGAAAATGAGAGCAATTAGAAACACCTTTTGCACCTCGTGTTTGAGATGTCATTTTTTCTGGTCACCTTGTAGGACCATATCTTTTATCATCCTATACATCTAAAATTTATTCTAAGGTTGAGTTGTGGCTTTCTAGTTTCTATTTCTAGTAAGCATGTTTAGTGTCATACTTTTCAAGAGAAATGAGATCCTTCTTTTGCAATATGAATAAAATAACAAATATTTTTGGTGTTGGTTTTTAGATATAGGAGATCTTTAATTCTTTCCCCTCTTTTATTTACATAGATTACTATGACTTATATAACCAATGGATATACTTAAAAATGATCTAATCAAATAATTGTTACTCTCTTACATTGTTTTTGAATCAAACTTGATATTAGGGAATGAGCATGTTCAATTTTGGTTGGGCTATATAATTGATGCAATTAAACATATTCCACTATGGTTTTGTATCAAACTTGATATTAAGGAATGTGGATGTTTAATTTGGTTAGAATATATAAAAAATCTAATCAAACACCTATTACTCTGTTACAGTGGTTTTGTATAAAAGTTGATATTAAGGAATGATGGTGTTCATTGTTGGCTTTACTGTGATCTAGTGGTATTCCAGTTGGAGTCCACAATGGTAGACTGGTTTTGATTCCCACTACCTTGATTGTAGACTACCAAGGGTTTTCATTCATGCTTTTGGGTGGGTCTTCTTAACATAAAAAGATTGATGGTGTTTAATGACATAGGTTAAAAAATATATTTTTACTAAGTGATAGAAATGCATATTTTCAACAGGATCAAAGATCAATGTAAACTTTGAAACTGGAACTATAAACTCAAAATGGGAACTCTAGCCAAAAAACCTCGAAAAAACATCAAAAACAGTGCTAAAAACGAAAAATGTTGATGTTGGAATAACACCTTTTTTTTCTAGGGTAAATTTTCAACATGTTTTAAACATGATGATGAAAACCATTTTTTTTGCGCAAAAATTGTCCAAAAAACACCCTCAAAACGAAGTGTTGATGTCCGAATAACAATTTTTTTTTTTTCAATGGTAAATTTTGTGCAAAAAACACCCTTCAAACGAAAAGTGTTGATGCTGGGATAACAATTTCTTTTCAAGGGTAAATTTCAACATTTCGAAATAATAGCGTAAAATATTTTATCATGACCCCTAAAAACATTAAAATTTAAAAAAAAATAATGAAAACATAAAATTAAAATTTAAAAAAAAAAAAAATTAAAACAATGAAAAAACACAAAACAAAAAAAAACCAAAAAAAAAAAAAATAACAAAACATAAATAAAAATATATACTAAAAACAAAACATAAAATAAAAATAAAAATCAATCATAAAAATGTAAAAAAAAAAAAAACAAAAAACAAAAAACAAAAAACAAAAACAAAAACAAAATTAACCTATAAAAGATAAGAATTAAAAAACTAAAAAAAAAAATACAAATTATAAACAAATAAATAGTAAGAAAAACATATTAAAAAACAAACAAACAAACAAACAAACAAATATGTAAACCATAAAAAAATTCGGAAAAAAAAAAAAAAAACACACATTAAAAAAAACTATAAAATTAAGTAGGTAAAAATAGAAAAATTAAACAAACATTAACAAAAAGCTAAAAAGAAATTGAAAATTAAAAACAAACTAGATTAAAAAAAAATGGAAAATTAATAAAAAGAAATTAAAAACTAGTGAAATTAAGATTAAAATGATGATTACTTAAAAAAATAAATGTAATATATATATATATAAGAGACAAAAAATAAATAAAAAATTGTAAGAAGAGCTTCGGCGTAAATCACATATATAAAGAGATCTTTGTCGACGCGCTTCGAGCTAGCAAGTGTGGCTCATCGTCAGGACAAGTTGAAGAAATAGATCCAGCTATGCAAGTTAAATAGTCTGAGCAGGGCCTCCAACAGCTATCTAGATCAATGGCTAGATTTGACCAAGAGACAGTCAAAAAGTCAAATTGATTATTTAGAGGAAGACAGTTAATGACCATACTTATAAATATATTAGAATGGGGTTACATTATTAATTTAATAATAAAAAATTTTTATTAAATGGGAAATAGTTATATTTATATACCTAAGGTACATGTAAGTTAATAGTTCAATGAAATAAAATAAAAATAAGCAATTAAATAAATAATAATAATAAATGTTCGTTAGTAGATAAATAAGTAGTTTAAAGAAATACTAAAAATAAAAATGAAAATAATATAAACACTATATAAAAGTTAGTTACGAAAAACAATAATTAAATAAATTAAGATATAAAATAATATAGATTAGTTATGAAAGACATAGTAAAATATATACTATATAATAATATATAAAGGCTACTTACGAAAATACTAATACTAATAATAATAATAATAATAATAATAATAAAAAATAAAAATAAAAAATAAAAATAATAGAAATAAAAATAAAATAAAATAAAAATAAATAATTAAAATAAATAAATAAATTTAAAAATAAATAAATAAATAAAATAAAATAAAATAAAAATAAAAATAAAATAAAATAAAAAATAAATAAATAAATAATAAATAATAAATAAACAAACAAATAAATAAATAATAAATAATAATAATAATAATAATACTAATATGTATTCATTAAAAAAAAAAGAAAAAAAAAAATAAATAAATAAATAAAATAAAAAAAAATAAAAAAAATGAGTAAATAAAAAACAGTTAAGATTATGAATACCAATATCAACTCGGCAAAGGTGGGAAAGGAACGATATAACATAGAAGGAGAAGGACCGGAAAGAGGCACGACGAAAGCGAAAAAGATGAAGGGGGGGGGGTGAACTAAGATGAAAGGGCAGGGATCCAACACCTACTGATCTTCCAACCGTCATCTCTATTGAGAGTGTTAGGTCTTCTTTCAATCTCAATAGCTTCCCTGAGTTTACGATGATGGAACTGGGTAACCTTGGCAACAACCTTAGCCTCCTCAATACAAACATGATGCTTGGTCTTCATCACATGCTCTGCTAACGCTGAGGACTTGGTTCTCCCATGTCTTAGGTTAGCTGCATGTTCGCTGATCCTCTGATGGATGGAGCGCCCCGTTTCCCCGATGTAGGGGGTCCCACAGCAAGGGATCAAGTAGACACCCTTCATGTCCTTGGGGTTAACGGGATCTTTCACAGACCGGAGGGAATTACGAACCGTGTTCAGGGGTCTAAAAGAAGAGGGAATATCATACCTCTTAAGGATTCGAGCAATCCTGTCTGTGGTTCCTTGGACATAGGGAAGGTGGACCCCTATTCAGCGTTCCTTAGGTTCTTTTTTAATAGCTGCATTCCTAGATGCTTTAAGGAAAGCCTTCTGACCTAGGCATCTACTATATCCATTCTCCACAAAGACATCAAGGAGATGGGATCTCTCCTTATCAAAGCTCTCATTATCAGAAACCCTGAGGGCTCGAGTAGCGAGGGTGTTAAGGACACCTATCTTCTGAGCAGGGAAATGATGGGAATCAGCATGCAGATACTGCTCAGTATGTGTTTTCTTCCGGAACACAGAGTGGGAGAGACAACCATCCTTATTCCTCGAAATAAGAATATCTAGGAAAGGGAGGCAACCATCGACCTCTTTCTCCATGGTGAACTTAATGGCAGAGGACTGACTGTTGAGGTGATTGAAGAAGCGATCAAGCTCCTCTTGGCCATGGGACCAGATGACATTAGTGTCATCTACATACCTTTTCCAAAGCTTGGGAAGGAGACGAGCCGAGGCTAAAGCTTTGGCTTCGAAATCTTCCATAAAAAGATTCGCAGCAATCGGGGAAAGGGGGGAGCCCATGGCAACACCACAAATCTGCTCAAAGAATTCACCCTCGAAACAGAAGAAAGTGGAAGTGAGACAAATCTCAACCAGATGCGCGGTATCAGGATCTGTTAGGCGATAGATCACTTCCAAGGCCTCCTTTATAGGGATACAAATATAAAGAGAGACCACATCAAAGCTTACGAGAACGTCCTCAGGGTCCGGCCTAATATCCTTAAGCTCCTTAATGAAGGAAGCAAAGTCTTTAACAAAGGACTCAGTGCGGCCAACAAGGGGCTTAAGTTTAAGGGCAAGGAATTTAGCAAGAAGGTAAGTTGGACCACCAATGGTGTTGACGATAGGCCTCAGAGGGGCCCCCTCCTTGTGGATCTTAGGTAACCCATAGATCCTTGGAGTAATGGGACTGCTCTCAATGAGCTTGTGGCCCAGGGAACTCACTGAGTTACTAGACTTGATGGCAAGAGCCACGGTCCTCGAAATCTTCTTCAGAGGGTTCTTGGGTAGTTTTTTATAACTGCCACTATTGTGAAGATGATCTAACATCTTCTTACGGTAATCATATTTGTTAAGGATGATCGTAGCCCCTCCTTTGTCAGCCTTCAGAACGACAATATATTCGTTCTGATTTAAGGATTTCAGGGCAGAGAATTCCTCATTGCTGAGGTTCTTGCGAGGGGGCTTAGCCTTACGAAGGACGACAGCACAATCCTGCCTAATAGTGTCCTTGATATTCTCAGGGAGATCTCTAATCCCGTATTCTACGTCGCAAATAATGTCATCCACCGGGATGCTTTTAGGGGCAAGGGCAAAGTTTAAACCCTTGCTTAAAAGACTAAAAACAGAGGGAGAGAAAGAAAAACTAGAAAGGTTCACAACCTTATTATTCCGGGAAGAAGGGGGAGGAATAACAGGGTCCCCTTTCAAAACCTCATTGCTATCGAAATCCTTGTTATCTTTATCATCATGTAATAAAATATTATTACCAGTAATATCTAAACTGTTATCAGCACTAATATTATTCATACTATTAGTGTTAATAGAATAATTATTATTCATATTATTACTATTAATATTACTAATATTCATATTGTTATCATCATTATATGAATAATTAATAGTATTATTATTGTTAATGTTAATAACATTATTATTGCTATTGTTAATAATATTATAATTGTTATTGTTAACAATATTCAAACAATAATCACTATGATTGATATTATGGTCATTATTAATAATACTAAAATTATCGTTCTTAATAATACTAATATTATTGATCTTATCATATGACCCATAATTATTCGTACCCATATCGTTACAAATATTAGAATCTCCCTTATTCGAGATATCATAATTATTAATGATATCAATATTATAATGACCGTTAACGCAGTTAAGATTATTATAACAAGGACCGTTAATGCAGTTATGCTTAACGACAGACATTTCATTAATACCATGACCGTTAACACAGTTAGGATTATCGTTACACCGATTAAACACAGGTTTAAACATGTTACCGCAGGGATTGACCAGGCTGTTCGACGGACTCCTGCACTCGGAAGGATGCAAACGACCCATGCTTGAAGGCGAACTATCACTACGGCTGGTAGCGCATCGGTTAATGGAGCTCCTGTTGCACGCGGGCAGATGAAACCGATCATGATCCACCGAATGTGAACCTCCTCTCTGGTGAGCGGTGCTATTGCATGGGTTAATCGAGCCCTGAGGTGGATAAAAGTCCATCGAACACGAGATAGAGCCATCCTCTCGGTTAGCCATACAACTATTCCGGGCAATTGAGCACTGAAGCAAATCCAGCGAAGGAATTTCACTTCGGTCAACAGCGCTATATCTCCGGGCAATCGGATGGCAGCGTGCGATACTCTGCAATAAACCCCGATCTTGAGATGGAGATACAGAACATTCCCGGTCTGTTTCTTCAACTTGTCCTGACGATGAGCCACACTTGCTGGCTCGAAACGCGTCGACAAAGATCTCTTTCTATATGTGATTTACGTCGAAGCTCTTCTTACAACTGTTATGGATCACAGAAGTCTCAATTTAACAATAAATAAAAAATGTTAAAAAAAAATTGTTTCATAAACCATAAAAGAATTTGGCAAAAAAAACAAACAAAATTAAAAAATTTGTATATATAAAATTAAGTAAGAAAAAATAGAAAGATTAAAAAAATCATTAACAAAAATTAAGAAAAAAAAATTAAAAACAAACTTGATTAAACAAAAAAAAAATTAAAAACTAGTAAAATTAATATTAAAAACATTTAGAAAAAACTAAAAAGGCAAAAATAAGCTCAAATTAATATATATATATATATATATATATATATATATATATATATCAAAATTTTAAAAATATATGTCTTTCCAATTAAAAAAATAAAAAAATAAAAAACATTTTAAACTAAAAAAAAAGTGTTTTTCATTTAAAAATAATAATAATAATAATATTGATTAAATTTTCATTATTTATTTAAAAACAAACCAAAAAATAAATTTTAAATATAATTTTTTTTAAATGAAATTTTGTTTTTTATTTGAAAAAAAAAATTATTAAACAATTTTAATAAAAATTATTAAACATATTTAATAAACAAAATGTATTTAATAATTTTTAAAAAACATATTTATAATTAAATATTTAATAAATATATTTAATAATTAAACAAATAATTATTAAACAATTTTCTTTTCTTTTCTTTTTTTATTATGAAAAAAAGATTGCCCTAGTGTCGCGCCACCACCGGGCTGCGGGTGGGCCATTGGGTGATTCCGTGAATCGCACAATGGCCCGCCCGCCGTCCGGTGGTGGCGCAGCTGTGGGCCGACGGGCTGCACGCAGCCCCTCGGCCCACTGTCGGAATAGCCCAACGGCCTGCCCGCCACCCGGTGGTGGCGCGATCGTGGGCCGACGGCATGCAGGCCATCGGCCCACGGCCGCGCCACCACCAGGTAGCGGGCGGGCCGTTGGGCGATGACCGGAATCGCCCAACGGCCCGCCGATCACCCGGTGCTTGTTCGGCCGTCGGCCGAATTTTTTATTTTATTTTTTTATAAAAACTATATATATATATATAGATATATATATATATATATATATATATATATATATATATATATATATAATTTTTTTAATAATTTTTTTTAAATTATTAATAATATTTAATAAAAACATTTTTATAATTAAAAATTAAAATTGTTTAATTTAGGCGGAGGGCCTCCAATTTTTTTATTTCTATTTTTTTAAAAGAAAAACCAACATTAACTTTCAAAATTTTTTTAATAATTTTTTAAATTTTAAATTAAAAAATTAAATTTGTTTTAAAAAAATAAAAATATTTTTTATGATTTCTATTTTTAAATAAAAATAAAAATATAATAAAATGAAAAAATTGTTTAAAAAATAAAAATAAAAATTATAATTTTTTTTTTTTAATAAAAAAGAGATGGTTTAAAAGAAAAATGTAAATTTTAATAAGGTTTAATAATTTGTATTTTTAAAACAAAAATAATAACAATAATAATAATAATTGTTTAAAAAAAATTATAATTTTTTTAAATAAAATATGTATGTTTAATAAAAAATAATTACAATTTTTCTTTTTTTAATAAAAAATATGCATTTTTTGGTTTTTTTTTTTTTTTTTTTTTTTTTTTTTATTTAAATTTATTTTTGTTTTTTTTTTAATATTAATTTTACTAATTTTTAAATTTTTTTCATTAATTTTCTATTTTCTTTTTTAAAACTAGATTGTTTTTAATTTTTTTTTTCTCTGTTTTTTTATTTTTATTTTTTTGTTTTTACTTTATATATATATATATATATTTTGTTTTTTTTTTTCCAAATTCTTTTATGGTTTGTGAGATAATTATTTTTTTAACATTTTTTGTTTTTTTTTTTTTAATATTAATTTCACTAGTTTTTTTCTTTTTTCGTCAATTTTTTTTTTAACTAGTTTGTTTTTAATTTTTTTTTCCTAGTTTTTGCTAGTGTTTTTTTTTCTAGTTTCTAAATTTTTACGTATATATATATATATATATATATATATATATATATATATATATATATATATATATATATTCTTTTTTAATTTATTTTTTTTTCCAAATTCTTTTATGGTTTATGAGATAATTATTTTTTTTGCATTTTTTATTTTTTTTTGTCTTTTTTTATATATATTTTTATATTTATTTTTTAGAGACAACTATTTCATGTGGATTGAAAATTTAATTAACGATGTATAAATATGTAGAATATCGAAAATGCAAAATATCGACCTTCTTATTTAAATATGCAAATCAATAAAAACCTCACTACAAAAAAAATAAACATAAAATTAAAAATAAAAACAAGAAAATATGAAGAAGAAGACCACTTCCAAAATTATTAAATCTACAAAATAATTATTTACATTTCATACATTATAAAATTTAAAGTAAAAAAATACGTCTTTTAAAAAAAGGATCTGATGCAGAATTACCACTTTTTTAAATCAGCATGAAAATCACTACCATTCTGAAACACAATCTACATAAAAATAATTAAAGTGCCAAAAACTATGCTCTAAAAAAAACGTGTGTGTTCTGCATCACCCCTTTTCAAAATCGGGTCACTTTTTTGCTATCTCTACAAAATAGATAACAGTATCAGTTCCCGTTTCAAAGTTTACGTTGATAGATAAAAAAACAGTAATGGAGGCTTAGGGATCATAGCCTAAATAGTTTTGGAAGGGTAATATTGTCACAAAATATGTGATATTTTTATAGAAAGTAGAGATATCTCTTTGGAAGCAGAAATAACAAGATGGGAACATGGAGAAATGGATGAAGAAAACAAAATAATGTGATGGCAAGGAGGGAAGAAAAATGAAAGGATACTCCTTTTTGTTTACAATATAGTTGTAGCAACCTTGGTGACAATATTTTATTGTTTGACTTTGCATTACCAGGTTCTCACCTTTCCATTTCCAACTATTGGGTGTAGCTAGATGCTTGTACTATGGAGTTCATTCAACCTAGAGTTGAGGATTCCAATAAACACAAAAACCAACATCCCTAGGTGGTTCAATAAAATATCCTCTCCCTAGAACAATACAATGTTGTTAGGTGCCATTAATGTTATTAAAACATTATCTTCTATACCTTAGAAAACTGATTATAACAAGTCAAATGCATATTTTCATACTTGAAACCAGATATAAAAGGGCATGAAAGAGGCTTAACCTTATTTTGGAGTTTATTATAATTTATAGGTGATCCCTCTCTCTCTCTCTCTCTCTCTCTCTCTCTCTCTCTCTCTATATATATATATATATATATATATATATATATATATAGATATATATATATATATTATAGAAAGTCATGCAATTCACATCCCTTAAAATAGTAGATATTAAGCTATCACATTGAGTATATTTACGGCAGAAGGATAAATATTTTCTCGAGAACTTTTAATCATGTCTTTGGAACAACCAAGAAACCAATATATTTACCATAAAAAATACAAATATTTCCTCCACCTCTTTTAATCATGTCTGTGGAATGACCAAGAAGCCATCATCTGATCTCTTTGTCAATATATCCAGTGTCCCCTGTATTGAGCCATCCATTTTCACTATGCATAGTTGTAGTGGCATATTTTTGGCCCCAGTAATTTTGCATCACATGAGGACCCTTTGTTAATATGTTTCTCACATTATATACCTTATTATAATATAAAAATGTATTGCTTGGTTCAATTTGAATTTCCAACTAGTATAAAATTGTATTGTTTGGTGCAATCATTTCTAGTGTATGTTCACCTAGACAATTAGATTATTAGAAGCTATCATTAATAATGTTTAAGTCGAAAGCTATTTTCATGCCCTGTGGGAATCTATACTAGCCTTCTATCTATTGGGAAGACGAACTGAAAACAATTTTGTTTTCAATTAGTATTTTTACTATCTTATTTTCAATTTGATGCTATCGATATTAAATGGTATCAATGCTTGTGTTTTTTTTTCTCAAGTATGTGTTTGAAGGAAATACCCCATAATTGAGAAAGGAAGAACTTGGAAAGCAATGAGATTTCCTTTACTTACAAGTTATAGTGTAGTTTAGTTTCTTCAAAGTCTTGCAAATTTGATATCTCTAATCTCTATATTTCATATAATGTCCTTAAGATGCTTAAATGCTCACCACTTCGTCATTTATGGATAATCTTACTTAGCACCACCTTTTGTTTTGTTTATTGTGCGTAGATACTCTTAGTGAGAAGATGCAACAAAAGTCTTAGCTAAGGCCATTGAGGTAGATTTTATACCAATTATGACATAATGCTTTACATTAAAGCTTCTCATCAATTATTTATGTTCCTATCAATTTCATTTTTATAAATTTCATGCTATAAATAGGGGTCAAGGAAGATATTGAAAAGTGGAACAAGAGAACAATAAGAGTGTGTTAAAGCATGCTCGATTTCCATTTTCATGGATTTTAAGGAAAATAAAAAATATGGTATGTTAGTTGTGATGTAAATATTAGACAGATGCCACACTTGGTTATTCATTAGCAATTATATTTTAGACATTAGTTATTGTCTAGGTATCTACATTTAGGCATTTCATATCGAGTTGTTTTAATGTTATGTATTTACAATATTTAAGTCAAACTTTACCTTGAAAAATAAGGTGAATGTCAGTTATATTTTCAACAATGAAAATTCTATGAAAAGTATGATGTTATTGAATTTAAGAGGATTCCTCTACATGTCATTTTTTGTACGTGAAAATCCTGATTAATGAACACAAAATGAATCTTTGTTTCCTGCCCTAGTACTTTTGCATCACATGAATACCCTTTGTTAATATATTTCCCACATTAGTGAGGGAGGGAAGAGTGTCCATGGATTAGTGGTTGGTGGGGTGACCCATTGAGAAGTTCCTTCTACCATCTACTAACTCACTCTTCATCATTCTCATACATTTTTTCCTGCAATCACAAGTTGGTTTTTTTTCCTTTCATTTATTGTTTTTCATCTGCACAATTAGTCAAAATGATATTTTTTTAAACATTTCCAAAAAATTTTAACATGTTTTCCTGCAATCACAAGTTGGCTTATTCTATTCCTTCATTTATTGTTGTTCATCTGGACAATTGTCAAAATGATATTTTTATAAAGATTTCCAAATTTTTTTATTAGATATGGTTTGTCATGTTTGGTCATCATATTTTTGTAGGATGAAATCCTCAAAAATTAGTATGTCACTTTTATATTTATTAATATTTAAAATAAGAATGCTCCACAAATACAATAATTAGTAGAGGATTAGCATATATGTACCCACTAATTGATTAAAAATCATGTGTCTGTGTGTGTGAGTGATCATTTTATTAATTGGTGGACCTCAACAAGTTATATGACGTGTTAAATTTTATGAAGTTTGTAATTTCTCTATTTAATCTTGTAGACAACATTTGTTTTCCAAGTAGATGCTTGATTTTTCAGTTACAAGAGGTAGGACCATTCAAATCATGACATGATAAAGCATGAAGGGAAGTTATTTCTATTCCCAAAAGAGGACTACAAACTGCAGTTATCATCTATATCTAATTTGAATTTCCATATGAATCATCATAGAGAGAGAGAGAGGCTAGTCATGCCATAGTTTAAATTTACAATCTACAAAGGTGAAGAAGGATCCTTACTCAAAGCCATGTTGTGGGAAGGTTTTTAAAATTCCATCAAAGCTAGTGAAGCACCTGAATGATGTGCATTGTAAGTTTTTACCCACTCACTCCAAATATTTATCTTTTGTTTGCACTAGAACTAAGCGTTTCGTTGCTTGCTCAGAATGATGGGCCAACATGTTTGTGTCTTTTTTTCATTGAGCATTTGATATATGTTCTACTTATTTATATTTCTACACCTCTACATGAACTAAGTGATGGGCCTGCAGGTTTGAGTCTTAGTTTTGTTAAGAATTTGAAATATGTTCAGCTTATTTACATTTCTACACCTCTACATGAGATCTTGAGAGTAGGGTCAAAAACATTGCCCCATAATAATGTTTCAAACTCTATATGGGCTTTCTTTTTTAGTAAAATATTAAATCATAGGTCTATATTTTAGAAGATGGGTTGTTTTTTAGAGTACCTTTAAGATATTTATGATGAAGCATAATGGACATGGTAATAGGGAAAGGATTGAACGTTTTGGTATTCATTTGATATCAAAAACTACAACAACATGGCAATTCTGCATCTTGTCAAAATGATTTATAGGGTAGATTATCATAGGTTTAAAGCTTGGATATTAATTTGGTGTTTAAATGCTACCCTTTATAAGCATTTTATGTAAGTGATCCATAGGGTAGTGAGAGGTGGTTTATGAGACATTACTTGTCCATTTTTGTTTTCCAATATAGAAGCTCTCTCTAGGATGTAAGTCCCTCTGTTGATGTGATAACAATCTCCCATGATCTAATACCAAGCTTGTCTTGGGTTTTAGTGTTATGCACTTGGTAGTCAATTTTTCTCATTGTTGTTAATGACATATTTCTAAAAATAATTAGAAGTCTTACTATTATTACAATGGCTAGGATTTTGTTCCACATTAATACTTCTAATTGCTAATGTTAGGTGTTATGTTATGAATGTTTACACATGTTGAATGATTGTGAGACATCGGTAGTTTATAATACATTCTTTGTGATTCTGAACCACAATTTTTTCTAATCAAGATGGTATCAAAGTTCAAGTCCATGCTTTGATACGATAACATAACACGTAGCTCTAGTACTAACACCACTACTAGTTTTGGTGTCATTCTTTGTGAGCCTTCTTTGTTTTTTGATTAGTTTGCTCATAATAATTACAAGTCTTACTACTACTACAACATACCAATTTATTGAGCCCTCTTTAGTTTGTGGTTGTTATGTCCATAATAATTGCATGCTTTAATACAAAAAAAACATATCATTATAATGGCCATTTTGTTCCACATTAATAGCATCCTATATCCATTTTTTTTTTATAGAATATTTTGAAAACATGGATAGTTCAAATTACATCTGCCGATTTTGGACTAAGTTACTGAATCTTCCCTTCCTACATGAAGGATCCAAAACTGGTAAATATAAAAATCAAAGTCCTTGTTTCCACAAACTTGTTTGTAACCAAAAAAATGGATGAAAAAGGTGAGTATTAATGTGGAGCATAATCCCAACCTGATGATGCATTGCTGGTCTATGGATTTGATAAGTTATTTAAGACAAATAAGTTATTTTTTATTAAGTTAAAAATAGGGGTTGAATGATTATAGATTTTACAAAGATTATGCCATTATGTTTCGGGCATTTATTTAAAATCAATTCCTGTATATGCAATTTCAAGGACTTCCATAACTCCTCACATAATTCCTTAAAGGATGCTAGCACAATGGAAGAGAATATTTCTTCTAAGCAGGAGGTTCATGGATCGATTCCACTATTTCATACCATGAATTAATCAATGATGTTAAGGTTTATTTTTAATTAACTATCTTTTATATTGATTTTTTTCAATGACAAGATATTTTTCTAGATTCATTATTCTATGTTGTCTAGAAAGAGACAAAATTGATATTGCATCATCTTTAATTTGTTGTCTCCAGAGAAATAATATCTAGGATTAAAGATATAATTTATGTCTAAATAAAACATGTCATTAATCCCAATTATTGTCTCTAGAGAGAAAAAAATGAAATTATCTCCTAAGAGATAATAATGATAATGGTTGGAAGTAGTGCTTCCATGTGTTATCACGAGTTGTAATTGTGAGTCCCAAGGAGTCAATCTAGAAGTTGTTATTTCCCTATGTGTGTGAGTTGTCTATGAGTCATAGATATACCTTCTTCAGATCTTATCATCTAGAAGTCAATTATCTAATTCTTATATAGGTAACTGCTTTATGTGATCAATAAAAGAGAGTGTGTGATTTGTTGTGTGTATGATCTCTCTTAGATCTCTTCTATTTTTCTAATACGGAATCAGAGCTTGTGCTGGCCTAACTCCCTCATGGGAAGGCCAGGAAGATGTGAGAACCGTGAGAGCTAATGGTTTATACATAGATTAGTTTAGTATTTTATTTTTGCATTTCTATGTGTAGATTTGCGTAGATCTGGAGTTTTTATGTGTTTGTTGTGTAGATCTGGAATCCAAGAAAAATTGTTGGTTGTGATTGTGAGATATGAAGGATTCGACCGTTATCTATACAAGCCCTGTAGCGTGAATTTCTCGTTGGTGGATTAATTCTCCTATAATGAATGTGTGCAAGGACAATGTCAGGGCAGAAAATCATCAGAACCTAGAGGAAGAGGTCGTTCATTTTGTTTTCATTTTCAGGAGCTTAAAATTTTCTATCAAGATATTAATCTCTATTTCATTTCATTCCTAAGGTCGTTGTGCCTGAACTCTACATCAAGGGTAAGCCATGGAGTACAGGTGCAGAATTCAACATCATTTTGGACGATGATTGATGGGAGAACAATATCCTTTCTTTTGCAGAATGGTTGAATGTTCGTCTCGTGTCATATTCGATCCTTGAGGGCAAGTGGTGGTATAAATCTCCAGATCTCCCATGAGAATGGGATCTCCACGAAAAGAGATCACTGAGAAGTTAGATGTCCACATAGATTGGGCTTTGATTTGTGGCCATCATTGACAAGGATGCTTCTTGTCAAGGGACTTAGCCTGTCACATTTTTTTTTTAATCAAAGGTCGACGGATCGGACCTGAGGTGAAATCGACCTATGTAGCATGAAACCATTGATTTGGATCTGATAATTGCTTCCTAGATCTGAGATCTAGTTGTTGTGGCATCGCTATTTGTGGAAGGAGGTGTCCACAGTAACGACGTCAATCGACAATGATCAAAGTTGAAGAGTTTGGTGATGTATATCGGAAGGTCGAGAGCTAGAAAGTGAGTGATCCAGGTGGATGTTGGTGGCCACCCACCTATCCCACTTGGACCCCCACAATTGTCTCCCTCAGATTTTTCAGTTTCATAAATTGTAGCAAAGTTTACTATTTTTAGCAGTTTTTCAGGTCAACTTCCAGAGCCGTTTTGAGGCCCTAAACGATGTTTTTGGGAAAACTAGGAGCAACATGGGTCCATGGACCGATGTTACACTTCCCAAAGTTGTAGTGCTTGGATAGATCTTTCTAACGAGCTACTTTACATGCTAAACAAAGATCAGGTGCCAAAGTTATGACCCCGAGAAATTGATGTACCAACTTACCCAAAACGGGGCCCACAGTTTGGCGTTTCATCTTCTAGGGTTACGTTTTGGGATGTTAAGTGTTTTCCATTGTTTCTCAACAATAAATAGGCCTTCGAGCCTCATTGTAACATAGTTCAGAGGCATGTAGCTACCACATCTCTTCTTAGAGATAAACTACCATCGCCCTAGTTGGTTTATTTCCATTTCTGTTTGTAAGCATATTTCAGTATTTTACATTAATGAAATGAAGTATTATTTCCACTGCATCTTTGTTTATATGGTTATATTTGTATCTTGTTGTGTTCCTATTTAAATCTGGATCAGTGGTATCAAAGCGGTCTACATTTTTTCTCTGTTTTTCTTTGCATGTCCCCAACGAGGTTAGGATATAAGGAGATAGGGCTCGATCTAGTCAAACCTTTGCAAGATCAACCTCACAAATCCCGACGGCCTCCCATGGCGGATGAAAAGAAAGACGAGGGGGCAGGAGATCCTATCAAAATATCGCTCGAAGAAGCCCTCGAGTGGCAAAGGAACGCGATGATGGACAACTTTGCCCAGAGCCTTCAGCAGCTACCCAAAGGCGACGCATCAATTTCCAATAGCTACTCTGGAAATGCCACGCCATTTAAGGTACAAGTTAATTTTGAAAAATCCATATTCGAGGGTTAGATAGATGCAGATGCCGTAGATAAATGGTCAAATCTGCTAGAAGGGTATTTTTCTGTTCATGAATTTTTGAGTCGGGAAAATATTGTTTTCGCTCTTCTCAAAGCAGCCCCCCACGTCAAGGACTGGTGGGAAACCTATTGCGAGCAAAAGGATGAAAGTACAAGCTCACTATTTTCAACCTTACCCACTTGAAATTCATTCTAGGATGCCATTAAGGAGCAGTATTACCCTGTCAAAAGATATGAGGACAAATACATAAAGTGGACCACACTGTGGCAGGGAAGGGACCAAGATGTGTCGAAGTTCACCAACATTTTTCATACCCTTTGCACACAATTGGGTATCAATGATTCTGGGTTGCATCTGGTACTCAAATACTATGACTGCTTACACAGATACATCTAGGAAGAGGTGGAGTTACTCAACATCTCCTCGCTTGGCAGGGCGTATTAATACGGTGTGAAAATCGAGCAGAAGTTGAAACAGAAGAAGCGAGACTTTGGATCTGCAAACCCGAAGACCAAAGGACAAAGCCAAGGCGGGGTGACCCAAGACAACTTGTTGAATCCACAAGAAAAGAACAACACCACAAAGTCGAAGAAGGACATCAGAAGGTGGTGTGAGTTCCATACAGCCCCACTCACAACACAAGTGAGTGTCGGACCAAGCAGTTGTTGGTGGCCGAGTTGAAGGCTTCCGAATCAGATAAATGTTCTGACCCTGAGTCAGAACCCAACAAAGGGAATGACAAAGGGAAGTAAATCATTGATACAAAGCCCAGTGTCACTGTTGCCACTGCCAAGATCCAGAAGAATGAGCTCGAAGATCCAGAGGAGGGGGAGCGACTTTTCCACTCACAAATGTGGGTGAAGGGTTTGCCGCTACAATTCATTGTCGATAGTCACAACCAAAAGAACCTCATTTTAGCAGAGGTCGTGAAGTAGTTGGAACTATCGACTACACCACACCCGCAACCATACAGTATCGGGTGGCTTCACCAAGGACGAGATCTCCAAGTTTGCCAGCAGTGTCACCTTCCCTACAGCATCAAACCCCTCACAGACGAGGTATTGTGTGATTTTACACCTCTGGACGTGTGTGAGGTACTATTAGGCCAACCATACTTATTGAGGTGACATGCTGTGTATGATTCAAGGCTTCGCGTTGTTATTATTTCTTTTGGTAATTCATTATACAGGATACCAGAGGTAGCCCCACTTACCACCACCTCTTTGATCACTGTAAAGAAAGGAAGCAAGCTAATCTCCCAGACTAGGAAATTCATTTTCTATCTGGTTCGCTCCCAAAGTAAGAGGAAGATCATAGCCACATCCATGATCCCCGCGAAGGGTTTCTCCACGCAGTAGCAACAATAAAGGGGTACACTTATGACAGAACACAGGAACAACTTCTCCTCACCCACAGGGGTAGCACACAAGTTTCAGGTGGGCGACAAAGTCTGGTTACATCTATAGAAAGAACGCCTTACCAGAACTCTGTAGAATTTCTCACTGTAGATCACCTAATAATGCAATATACTAAAGAAAAATACTTTATCTACTTCTACAAAAAAACTTGTGGAAGCTTAATCGATTATGAGAAAGATAAAATAGAACACATATAACATAGAAGTAGAATTAATCACACATGAACATAAAAGAATACCCTGGGGAAAGCCTCAGCTAAAAACCCCGATCTCTATATTATCATACAAGTGGAAATATGTCCAGATTACACAAAGCATTAGCTCACAAGCTATCCTTCTCTCAGTACAATCACTCTGCTACTCATAGATAGTCAAAGGCTTCTCATAAACCTTCTCCTTTGCCCTCCAAGCCTCCTATTTCCTTGCACAGTTTCTCCTAGGGTCCAATGCTACCACCTGTGTGAATTCAACTCTCACACTGCTCACTAAACTTAGAAGTAACCACGCAATCCTGAAGGAGATAATTCCTTCTGCATGGATGAGTTTCCTATATAGGAAAATTCCTCCAACTGATAGTACACTGCCCCTTCCTCTTATCTCATCTGGGTCTCTGACTGAACTGACATGCATGATTTATTAATGAGAGAATATTCAGTTATTTGAAGTGCAGCAATTACATGCATGCATGCATTAACTAACCTAACACACAATTAGTTCCTCAAACTGTCTAGAACTAATTTAACTGGACTTAACTCAGTTAACTAAGCTAACTAATTCCAACTCAAAGTACAGCTCATCCTGATCTCCTTTAATCAAGGGGTAAATTCCTCGATCAATGAGACAAATGTTGCATGTCTTCACATAGACTTCATGTTTGATTTTCTCCAACTAATTAACTCAAGATGAATTAATTAATTATTTTTCAAACAGCTAGTGAGACTAAATTTGAATTTTACTTCTCAATTTTAGTTCAGGGACTAACTAAAATTGGAATCTATCCCAAAATACTATTTATAGCAATGCTATTTTTAGCATTTCCATTTTTTCATTCTGTGTTGCTATGTCCAACACTAGTACCTGCAATTCTATTTATAGCAATGATATTTTTAGCATTTATTATTGCTATTTCCAACACTCCCTCTCAACAAGAAAGGCATTCAACTCGAACCCGATCCTGAACCTTTGGAATGTTCTACATGCAACACTTCTCCCAAGTGTTGTTGCTCCAACAACTCTAGCAACAAAAAAAAATTCTCCCAACTGACCTCCCTGTTGGGCTTGAAACGTCCTCTGATGCTGAAGCTTCCTTTGCCACTTACAAGTGCTCCCTCTGTGACCTCTAAGCTACTGCAACACTCCATGCATATCACACCATTGCACACCTCTCTGTGCCATCCTGCACTGGTGCAACACTGCTGTGCCTCTCACATTGTTGCAACCTGCTAGGTCTGCACTGTCTTGGGATTCTTGCACTATTTCTCTCTCTACTGCTCCATTCGCCTCTGTCTCTACCCACTCAGCCATTCTTGCTACTCCTCATCGAGCTCTTGTAGCAAGGTCTAATCAACGAGGTTGGGTACCTCAATGATCCTGCCCCTATTCCATCCCCCTTGGAACTATCACTCCACATCGCCCCACCTCTGACCTGGAGGTATGGATGCATGTGATCCCTCTGCCCACTTGGCTTGAAATTCCCCCCTACTGGAGGTCTCTGCATGAGTGGATGCCTCCACTCGGTCTCCTCTTGGCTTCTCCAGTTATGGCTGCACCACAACCTCCTGATGCTGCTTCACCAATTATGGCTCCTCCACAATTGTCCAAGACTTCTTCTGGGGTTGCATGTTGAAAGGTAATGTACTCTCCCTCTCAACCACCAAGTCTCCAATAGTTTCCTTGCTCCTCAAGGCTTTGCATGCATCTTGAACCTCAAGAGCATACAAGTTCTTGACTCATGAACCGATCTACTTCACCTGTCTCGTGGGGACATGTCTAAGGAAAACCTTTCCCTTACTAAAGACTACATCATAGCCTTTGTCTTCCAGCATTGCGATTGATACCAATTTTTTCTTCAGTCCTAGCACATACTTCACATCTGTCAAGGTAATGTGAGCTCCATGCTCCCTCTGAAAAACAACTGTGTCTACTCCTGAGGCACTATACTTTTCAACATTACCTATCACTATGAGTATCAGGAGATCCTTCTCCTCTAAGGTACTGAAAAGATTCTTGTCACCTGACAAGTGGAATGAAGCTCCACTGTCTAGGTACCAAACACATCCCACCATGGATGAAACCATGCATGTAATGAGAGAGAAATCCAGCTCAAACTGTGAGGCCAATGCCTCACCATCAGATCCCTTCTTAGATTTCTTTTGTGGACAATTCATAGCATAATGGCCCATCTCATGACAATGAAAGCATCGCACTTTTGATTTGTCAAACTTCTTCCCACCATGGAAAGAAATCAATTTGGGATGGGACGCCTTCCCTTTCCCTTTCCTCGCCTTACTCGCTAAGGCTAGATTTTCTTCATCATCTTGTTCTGATAAAAATCCATCTCTGGTGCTTCTTCTTATCTCCTCTTGCATCATATCCAACCAAATTCATTCCCAATCTAGCAGTTTCTCTTATCCATTAACCGAGTCTTGATAGCTATGCCAACTCTTAGGAAGACCAAGGAGTGCAAGACTCACCATGCCATCATTGGCTGTCATGATCCCTACACTTACAAGCTCATCCCTGCAGGTGGTGAGCTTGTTCAGATATGTAGAGATCGTGTCACCCTTTTCACACTTGATTTTCTGAAGCTTGTCTTTTAGTGCCAACTTCCTCTAGTCGTTGTTGTTATGATATAAATCTTTCAATGTTTTCCACATCGCAAACGGTGTCTCCTTCTCATGGAGGCTCAAGACAATGTGGTCTCGAACTCCCTCCAGGAGGATTCTCCTCGCTCTAGCCACACATTTCTTCCATTCTACCAATTTTGTAGCATTAGCCGCTACGGGCTTGGGGACTCCTTGATCAATGAAGTCCTTTAGACAGTTGTCTTCTAATACTACTTCCACGCAATCCTTCCAGACTATATAATTCGAGCTGCCACCAAGGGCATACTTGAGTCTTAAACCACTGAATGCCATTGGTGAAATTGAGATGTGATAAGAACTTGATTTTTATAATCAGGAACTTCAAACTTTGAACTTCTCCCTTCTTTGTATATTGTTCTTCGCTTTGATCAGCTTTGCTCCAATACCATGTAGAATTTCTCACTGTAGATCACCTGATAATGCAATATTCTAAAGCAAAATGATCTACTTCTACAAAAAAACTTGCGGAAGCTTAATCTATTATGAGCAAGATCAAATAGAACACATATAACAGAGAAGTAGAATCAATCACACATGAACATAGAAGAATACTCTGGGGAAAGCCTCAGCTAAAAACCTTGATCTCTGTATTATCATACAAGTGGAAACATGTCCAAATTACACAAAGCATTAGCTCACAAGCTATCCTTCTCTCAGTATAATCCCTCTACTGCTCATAGACAGTCAAAGGCTTCTCACAAACCTTCTCCTCTGCCCTCCAAGCCTCCTATTTCCTTGCGCAGTTTCTCCTGGGGTCTAATGCTGCCACCTGTGTGAATTCACCTCTCGCACTGCTCACTAGACTCAGAAGTAACTGCACAATCCTGATGGTGATAATTCCTTCTGCATTGATGAGTTTCCTATATAGGAAAATTCCTCCAACTGATATTACAATGTCCCTTCCTCTGATCTCAATTGGGTCTTTGACTAAACTGACATGCATGAGTTATTTATGAGAGAATATTCAATTATCTGAAGTGCAGCAGTTACATGCATGCATGCATTAACTAACAAAACACACAATTAGCTCCTCAAAACTGTTCGGAACTAATTTAATTGGACTTAACTCAATTAATTGAGCTAACTAATTACAAGTCAAAGTACAACTCATCCTGATTTTTAATCAAGGGATAAATTCCTCAATCAATGGGCTAAATGTTGCATGTTTTCACATAGACTTCATGTTTGATTTTCTCCAACTAATTAACTCAAGGTGAATTAATTAATTATTTTTCAAACAGCTAGTGAGACTAAATTCAAATTTTACTTCTCAATTTTAGTTCAGGGACTAACTAAAATTGGAATCTATCCCGAAATACTATTTATAGAAATGTTATTTTTAGCATTTCCATTTTTACGTTCCTTGTTGCTATGTCCAACACTGGTACCTAAAATTCTATTTATAGAAATGCTATTTTTAGCATTTCTTGTTGCTATTTCCAACAAACCCATCAGAAGCTCAGACCACTCCGACATGGTCCTTCCACCATTAACAAGGCTATGGGAAACAATGTTTTGGAGCACAACATTCCCTCATTCCTTCACTTGCACAGAGCGTTCAATTTGGACCGCCCTCTACCATGTTCCCACCATTGCTGGACACATTAGAGATTGCAGAATAGCTCACCAGGGACCAAGTTCAATGGATGGAGGAACTCAGTGCAATGGGGACCATTACTTCCTAAGGAGGGAGAAATTATCTCGATGGATGTTGGTGGCCACCCACCTATCCCACTTGGACCCCGACAACTGTCTCTCTCAGTTTTTTCAGTTTCATAAATTGTAGCACAGTTTACTATTTTTAGCAGTTTTTCGGGTCCTAAACTTCCGAAGCCGTTTTGAGGCCCTAAACGACATTTTTTGGGAAAACTGGGAGCAACATCCGTCCATGGACCAATGTTTCTCTTCCTAAATTTGTAATGCTTGGATAGATATTTCTAATGCGCTATTGTACGCGTCAAACGAAGATCGGGTGCCAAAGTTACGACCTTGGGAAGTTGATGTACCAACATACCCAAAACGAGGCCCACAATTTGGCGTTTCATCTTCTAGGGTTAGGTTTTCGGACGTTAATGGTTTTCCATTATTTCTCAACAATAAATAGGTCTTCGAGCCTCATTGTAACACAGTTTAGAGACATGTAGCCGCCACATCTCTTCTTAGAGATAAGCTACCATCGCCCTAGCTGGTTTATTTCCATTTCTATTTGTAAACATATTTCAGTATTTTACATTAATGCAATGAAGTACTATTTCCACTGCATCTTTGTGTATATGGTTATCTCTGTATTTTGGTGTGTTCCTGTTTAAATCTAGATTAGTGAGAGGATTGTTTTTCTGCAGTGGTAGCTTTTTGGCCAACATTTATGGGGAAGCCAATTATTGTTAAATTTATTCCAAAAGAGTTCCATGTTGCAGAGAAAATGTTGCCTATGAATGAGGATGTGAGTTGCTGCAGGAAATTGAAAGGCTTGTGTCAACATTCTAGATCTGAAGTCATAAAATATTTATTTATCTAGTTTGTATGTTTGTGGTGTGAGTTATAGTAGGTTTTCATTTTTTTCAGTTGTGGTTATAAAAGGATTGGTGGTCCTTAAATTGGAAGCCTTGATGTCCAAAAATCAATTCATGTGCGTTTTTGTTGGTTATAAATACTGGTTGGTGGTTCTTAAACTGGAAGCTCCGGTGTCTGAAACATCAATTCTTGTAAGGTCAAGCTGTTTAATCAACTTTTAAACACATTTAGTATCCCAACCTCCATTCTGGAAACTGACAGATAGCCAAAAGAAAAATATCCAGCAGATGGCGGTTGGTTCATAGGATTGCTCATTACTTGATAGCTCTTATCGTGGAAGCCCTGACGAGTCGAGTTGTCAATATTGTTGATCTTGAAAAGTTCATCAATGATGGCCAAAGGCGGTTATGTTTTAAATGGAGATCAAATGACAACTCGAAGTTGTGGTGGTGAAATGGCATTGTTTGCAAGATTTCAAAGTTGATGGGAGTGTGATCAAGACTAGTTAGACATAGATTATCCTTGTTCTTGTAATGTGTTTTCAATGTTTTCCATGTAAGCATTAAGGGATGGTGTTGAAAGTAATGCTTCCATATGTTCTCATGAGTTGTAATTGTGAATCCGAAGGTGTCAATCTATAGTTTTTATTTCCCTATGTGTGTGAGTTGTCTATGACTCATCAATCTACCTTCTTCAGATCTTATCATCTAGAAGTCGTTGATCTAATTCTTATATATGCAACTCCTTTATGTGATCAATAAAACAGAGTGTGTGATTTGTTGTGTGTATAATCTCTCTTAGCTCTCTTCTATTTTCCTAATATTTGTGTTATCCACTGCCTTCGGAGAGACATTTTTTTTATCAAAATAATTTGAGACACTTGCTTAAATACAATATTTAAGGCAATACACAAGAGTTTTTTTGTCTTAAGTTAAGACAATTTACCCAAAAAAATTCTCAAATATTGTCTTAAAACCCCCTTCTATGTTGTAGTGTTCGGTTTCGATAATGAAATCAACAAAATCCTTAATGTAAGACGAGGTTGATCCCACAAATTACTCAAGAATTATGTTGTAGTGTTTGGTTTCAAGAATGAAATCAACAAAATCCTTAGTATAAGACGAAGTTAATCCTTAATGTAAGACGAGGTTGATCCCACAAATTACTCAAGAATTTTACCAAGATACTGACCAAAAGCATGGGTAAGGACTCAAATGGCAAGTACAAAGAAAACTTTATCTTTCTCTATTTTTTATTTCCCAAAAATATAAAGAATTTAGAAAGAATAGGGAATAAGACATTGTTGAATCTATTAAAAAAGATTAAACATTCTGTAAATTTATAATAAATACCTTAACATATTTAATACCAATTAAAAAATTAAAAATATATATTTTTAAATAACAAAAAAATACTAATTTAATTATACCAAATAAAATACCAAACAATATATACATTTACAATAAATTAATAAATATTTCATACAAATAATTCAGACATTTACAATTAAGTTTGAAATGTTCATAAAATTTGTTAAATTGGAGACATTTTTCCTTCTATTATATTAAATAAAAAAATAATGTAAATTTACATTCCCTTGATAAACATCTAATGCGAATTCTTAGACTGGAAATATTTTTGTTTCCTTTTACCATGATGGCGCCATCAATTAACACAAAATTGGAACAATCATCATTACTTATTATTCATAAATGACCGCGGAAAAAATTTGTCACTGTATAGCAGTTAAGAGCAGATAAGGATGATCCTGTGCGTTTCAAACCGTAAATTTACTTCCTTTTCGGGTATCCATTGGAATGCGATACAAATTTATTCCTTTATTGAATTGAGGCTTCCGTGATCCATTATAGTTGTAAGCAGAGCTTCGGCGAAAATCACATGAGGAAGACCTTTGACCACGCGTTTCGAACCAACCAGTGTGGTTCATCGTCAGAGCAAGTTGAGGAATAAATTGGATTGGCATAACAAGTAAAAATGGTACTTTAATTATTTTATTTTTTATTTTTGTTGGATATATATTTTTATAAATTTAAAATTTTTTGAAATCACAAATCAGAAATAGGAAACTTTATATAATTTAAATATTTTATAGATTTCTCATAATTCTAAATTTATTTATATATTTAAAATCATATTCTAAAATTTTTCATAACCTTATTTATACATTAAAAACTCATTTTAAACTAAATTATAAAAATAAAAAGATTAACCCAAAAAAAAAAAATTTCAATCAAATTTGAAAA
Source organism: Pinus tabuliformis (assembly GCA_031772625.1). Lineage (NCBI taxonomy): Eukaryota > Viridiplantae > Streptophyta > Pinopsida > Pinales > Pinaceae > Pinus > Pinus tabuliformis. The sequence continues at coordinate 1,452,502,229 of CM062818.1, read as the reverse complement.
AAATTCCAAATCCAAAACAATAATTAAACATCTCAAGAGGTATAGAATTTGTTGATTGAGCTATACAATTTGTCAATTTTCCAAAACATTTATTAGAGATGACGTTCGTTTACAGTGTTTAAATTTTCCTTCATTTCGTTGGGAATTCGGTAGTTATATTGCTAAAAAAATATTCAGTTTCAAACCTATCAAAAATACAAATTTCGATTACACTAGTTCAATTAAAACGGTCTCGAAAATAATGTCCTGAAAATAGTTACTGCATTAAGTTGTACAATCTCGCTAATTAAAATGTACAATTCCATAAAAATCTAGAAAATCTTCAATTTAAACTACCATATAAGAACAATCCATTATCACTGGTTTGTTATCCTTGGTATATCACAACTCTGTTAGTGAGGTCCTTCACGATTCGAAGCTCGATCGAATTTCGAACCTTCATTCAATCTTTTGTTACATAAGCTCGATTGGATTTGGAAGGTTTGCATGGTCGAATCCAGTTGAATTGCAGCAAAAGACACCCTTGATCACTTGTGTTACGTAAGCAACTTTTCATGGAAAAGTGCTGAGGTTTTGTTGAGGCTTTTTGCCATACGTACTATAAGTGTGAGGTCCTCGTGAAAGAAATCCTTTCGCCTGTGTGTATCCTTTTTTCCCATGATTGATATCATTTTGATTCTCGATCGACTTATTTGCATATATGCAGCAACTGTGACATCCGGAGATTCCAAGTTTGGGCGGGAAATTAAAGATTTGATTCAACTCTGGACAAAGCAGTTCAAGATCGCTAACAATCGCCTTCCAAACGGCTTATTTGGCCGAATCCCACTCGAAGATCTTCTAATTAATCAACTAATTTGTTTTAAATCATTAAAGATGAGTACCGCTGTTGAGAAGCCATTTGTAGCCTCCGGAGGTCTTGGCGTTGGAGTCGATCTTTCTTTGTCGGGGCAGTCTCGCCAGGCACTAGCGCAGATCGAGTCGAAGTTATCCGAGAAATTGAAAACCATGGCCTTTCTTTCGACACCAGCGAGAATATATGATGCTCAGTGGCTGTCTGCCAAGGTGTGCTCTACTTATTTTATAAATTAAGTTCATAGAATGTTTGAAATAGGATGAAATGTCTGTCTTAGCCAGCATTGATGTGAGCACAGGTAGCGATAGAGGTTCAGGCCAAGAATGAGGAAGAAAAAGGAAAGTTTCCTTACGAAGATGTCAAAGAACTTTCTGAACTGTACCAAATCTATAAGAGTCTTCTGAATGATGCAAAATCCCTATGCGCGACGCCCAAGCACAAAGCATCCAAGTTTGAAGAAGCCGAAGAGAAAATTGAAAAGTTGTTGTGTCAAGCGTCTCATGAGAACGCCTCCCCGAAACTTGACCTTCACGGCCTTCTCCTCCACAGCGTTCCAGACAGTACAGAAACTGTCATCCACGCTTGTCAATGTTGGAAATTTCTGGTAATTTCAAACACAAAAGAATAGAGAAAATGCTCTATTTTTTCCACAGGATCTTTAACATAGGGAAGCAAATAAAATTTTTGAGCAAAGCAAAGTTTCTCAATCAAAATAAACTTGTATTAATTCATAATCTGCGTCATACAAATCTCTCACAAAAAAATTACTCTGCCTCTTTTACAAATAATTTTACACTGCTGTGTAAAATTTTCATTCATTTGCTATGTGAAAAACTTTTACATTTACTGCTGTAAACAGAGAAATCTTACATTAGTTTACTGCAAAAAAATCTTTCACATTCACTCCTATGTGAAATTTTTTTTATTACATTCAAGCTACTGGGTTTTCACATTGTATATTCAATAATAAAAAAAAATTTACATTACTCTTTTTCACTGTTGTGTATTTTTACATTGCTGAGTAAAAATCCCCATTCGTTTTGTGCTACTGCACATTACGTTTCCCTTTTCAAAATTATCCCATGTTTTTCTTCTTCACTGCCGCGAGCCCTTTTTCTTTTCATCTCATGTGTAATACAAAAGGTCAACACACAATAAAACATAACGCATATATATCATATGCCATTAAAAAGAAACTTATATTCATTTACTACCCCATACTTCCGTAATAATAAAAAACAATGAAAATTAAAAACATTTACCAACCATGCTATGAACACATTTAAGTTCATTTATATTTTACCAGCGGTCAAAACAAAAAGTTCAGGCAGGTTGAAAATGATCATGGTCCATTGATTTAATCGGATGTATATCATTTGCTTAAGTCGCACAAACCAAACGAAGTTTACCGGTTGGGATATGAGCAATTTTAAAATTGTACAGTGGACGCATGTCATTTGGTCAGGGTGTTTGGAGGCCCTCTGACAAATACCACAAACGCTGAAAGGTGGTGCGATACAAACTAGTGGTTTTCCGGAAATGAATGCCGCGCAGGGGAAATTAATATTTCAACACTCCCCTTTAATTTAAACTGCTGGGCATTTAGTCATACCCAAACATTTCCTAAAAAATTCAAAGCTTTTCTGGTCTAATGGCTTTGTCAAAATGTCTGCAACCTGTTTGTGAGTCCTGCAATGTTGTAAAACAATTTCTCCATTGTTCACCAATTCCCTGATGTAATGAAACCTTGTGTCAATGTGTTTCGTTCTCTTATGAAACACCGAATTCTTTTATAATGCAATAGCTGAGCTATTGTCACAAAAAATCACAGTTGCTTTTGCCTGCTCTTGGCCTAAGCTCCTTAACATCCTTCTCATCCAAACTGCCTGACATGCTGCTGCTGTAGCTGCCACATATTCTGCCTCTGCTGTAGACAATGCAACAATAAACTGTTTCTTAGAAGCCCATGAAATGGCTCCTGAACCCATATGAAAAACATAACTGGATGTACTTTTTCGATCATCTACACTTCCAGCCCAATCACTATCAGTGTATCTAACTAAATCTGAACATTCTGAGACAGTATATAAAATCCCAAATCTTTTAGTACCTTTAACATACCTCAGAATTCTTTTTGCTGCCTACCAATGTGCTTCTCTACCTTTTGGTAGCTCAACCAAATCCCATGTCTTGTTTCTTTCTATGGCATTGATCTCCTCATCCATATCTTCTATCCATTTCTTATCTTTAATTGTATCTTCGAAATGAATAGGGTCATCAACTTGACAATACAAAGCAAACAAGGAATTCGTTCCTTCATCATAAATATCACTTAAATTTCTGAATTTCTTACCTCTTTCATTTGGTGTGCAAGTACTTGAAGAAGCACTTGAATTTCCTCCTTGTGGTGTGCTTTGAGAAGCACTTTCATTTCTTCTCAAGGGTGTCTCTTGCTGTCCTTGTGTTGGCGCTGCTGTTTGGGGATGTATTTCAGCCATCTCCTCATCATCTTCATCATGAGGCAAACAATTTTTAACATTCACTGTTTTCTTTATGCTTCCATCCCAAGCTTCCTCCTCAATGAATTGAACATCTCTGCTCACAAAAAATTTCTTGGAAGATGGGATATACAACCTGTAAGCTTTGGATTCCTCACTGTATCCAATGAAAATACATTTCTCCCCTTTGTTGTCCAACTTCTTCCTTAACTAATCTGGAATGTGTGCATAGGCCACACATCCAAAAACTTTCATGTGGGTGACTCTTTGCTTTCTCCCACTCCATACTTCTTCCGGCACTTTGTTCATGATTCACTGCTTTTTTTGGGCATCTATTCAAAATATATACTGCACAGTGTACAACTTCAGCCCAATAATCATTTGGCAAATGCTTTGCCTTTAGCATACTCCTCGCCATATCCATGATGGTCCTATTCTTCCTTTCAACAACTCCATTTTGCTGCGGGGTGTACCTAGCTGTAAATTGCTTATGGATTCCATTTTCTCTACAAAAACGTAGGAATTCCTTGGAGATATACTCACATCCTCTATCAGTTCTCAAAACTTTGATATGCAGCCTGCTTTGGTTTCCACAAGTGCTTTGAAATTTCGAAATTTTTCAAACACTTCACTTTTGTTTTTAAGGAAATAAACCCAAGTTTTTCTAGTAAAATCATCAATGAATGTTAGAAAATATTGGCTGCCTGCTAATGATGGAGTTTGCATTGGTCCACATAAATCTGAGTGGACAATCTCTAAGGGTGCCTTTGCCCTTATGCTTTTCCCTGATGGAAAACTTTCTCTGTGTTGTTTCCCCAATATACAACCTTCACAAAGGCTGTCCGGTTTCTCTATCAGTGGTAATCCTCTTACCATTCCTTTTCTACTCAACAAGTTAAGACCTCCAATGTTGAGATGCCCAAATATCAAATGCCACAACCAGTTTTCATCGTTTGGTAAGCTTTGGAAAGCCTCTTGAGTAACTGCTGTAATTACTTCTTTGTTTTTCAAATCTGCCCTTATTCTGAGAGGGAACATCCTGTTCCTCGTCATCTTCACTTCAGCAATGCATCGTTTGCTGGGTGCTCTATCCATGATGGTGCATACATCATTCTCAAAGAAAACATTGTACCCCTTTTGAACAAGCTGTCCAATACTCAAGAGGTTACATCTCATTCCAGGAACATAATAGACATCTGCTATGGTTTTCTTTTCACCTTTCTTTGTAAATATTTTAACTTCTCATTTTCCCATAACAGAAATTTTACTATCAGTCCCAAGTGTGACTTGTGATTTCACATTTTGATCTAAAGCAGAAAACAAGGCTATGTTTCCTGTCATATGGTTACTACAACCAGAATCTAGAAACCATATATCATCACTGTTTGTTTCAACCATATTACAAGCTAACAGCACATTATCTTGGCTGATATTTTCTCTAGTGATATTTGCATTAGATCTATTACTCATATCATGCTGCTTCTTCCTACATTCATTGGCATAATGCCCATATTTTTTACAGTAATAACATTGGACATTGGATTTTTCATACCTTTGTCCTTGAGCATGATGTTGTCCTCTTTGTTGGCTGCTGCCTTGGCCTTGGTTCTGATTTGAATCGCTGCCTCTTCCTTGAGCATTTGCTGGGCTGATTCTTCCACCTCTGTTTTGGCTTCTGCCTCTTCCTCTCTTGTTTCCTCTGCCTTGACCTCTTCCTCTTCCAAAGGACATCTGGGTCTTGAAGGCTTGCTCTAGAGATGAGTTTACATTTCTACTCAACCTATGCTCATGTGTTATCAATGATGCATGAAGGTCATCAACTGAAAAGTTTGAGAGATCCTTTGTCTCTTCTATGGTGGTGACAATCACATCAAACTTTGAGGGTAGGACCCTCAATATTTTCTCCACAATCGTCCTTTCTTAAAGAACTTCTCCATGAGTCCTTATTTGTGTGACCAGACCAATCACATGTGTGAAGAATGAGTCAATATTGTCCGACTCCTTCATGCACAGGTTCTCAAAATATTTCCTCAGCAACTGTAGTTTTGCTGTCTTCACTTTCTCCATGCCTTGATAGGCACTCTTGAGAGTTTTCCATGCTTCTTTGGATGTCTTGGCTGCTGCTATCCTTGGAAACACACTCTCATGCACTGACTGATACAAAAATACAAGGGCTTTTGAATCCTTCTTCCTATTACTCTTCAACAAATCTTTCCCTGCCTGAGTTAACCTATTAAATTCATTTTCATCTGCTGATTCTTCAAAACCATCTTCAACTAATTCCCATAAATCTTGTGAGGCAAATAGGGCTCTCATGGTTATTGCCCAACAGTCATAGTTTTTCCCATTAAACTGTGGGAGCTGGGTATTAAACATACCCATGCTAGTGCTTGTGTTGGCCATTCCTTGCATTCTCAGCTATGATGCAAATATTTCACTGTGTATTTAAAAACACTGAATGTTTCTTCAGCAGTAACACAAAATCTAATCTAAGAAATACTTGGATCCTTTTGCCTGAGACTTCACTCTGCTGGAGAAGTTGTTGCAGCAAAAAACTCCTTCCTTCAGCTTCTTTGACACCTTCAAAGAGCCTGGATCAGCTCCAATACCATGTTGGAAATTTCTGGTAATTTCAAACACAAAAGAACAGAGAAAATGTTATGTTTTCTCCACAGGATCTTTAACACAGGGAAGCAAATAAAATTTCTGAGCAAAGCAGAGTTTCTCAACCAAAATAAACTTGTATTAATTCATAATCTGCCTGATACAAATCTCTTCCTCTCTCTCAGAGGGATTCACCAAGAACTTTCACAAAAAAAATTACTCTGCCTCTTTTACAAATAATTTTACACTGCTGTGTAAAATTTTCATTCACTGCTATGTGAAAAACTTTTACATTTACTGTTGTAAACTGAGAAATTCTTACATTGGTTTACTGCCAAAAAAAATCTTTCACATTCACTCCTGTGTGAAATTTTTCATTACATTCAAGCTGCTGGGTTTTCACATTGCATATTCAATAATAATAAAAAATTTACATTACTCTTTTTCACTGCTGTGTATTTTTACATTGCTGAGTAAAAATCCCCCATTCGTTTTGTGCTGCTGCACATTACATTTCCCTTTTCAAAATTATCCCCTGTTTTTCTTCTTCGCTACCGCGAGCCCTTTCTCTTTTCATCCCGTGTGCAATAAAAAAAGTCAACACACAATAAAACATAACACATATATATCATATGCCATTAAAAAAAAACTTATATGCATTTACTACCCCCATACTTCCGTAATAATAAAAAACAATAAAAATTAAAAACGTTTACCAACCATGCTACGAACACATTTAAGTTCATTTATATTTTACTGGCGGTCAAAACAAAAAGTTCAGGCAGGTTGAAAATGATCCTGGTCCATTGATTTAATCATATGTATATCGCTTTCTTAAGTCTCACAAACCAAACGAAGTTTACCGGCCGAGAGATGAGCAGTTTTGAAATTGTACAGTAGACATGTGTCATTTGGTCAGGGTGTTCGGAGGCCCTCTGAAAAATACCACAAATGCTGAAAGGTGGTGCGATACAAAACTGGTGGTTTTCCGGAAATGAATGCCGCACAGGGGAAATTAATATTTCAACAGTCAAGCTCGACCTTTCTAATAATGACCTGGATGTATGTTTATTTCCATAATGTTCTTTATTTGTAGTCGAGGGAGGAATCTTTGTAAAGATTGATAGGATTTAATTGTTTATTGTAGAGTTTCCCCGAATCTGTGACCAGTCTAGTGAATCTTGTCCATCTGGACATCCAGTCAAATCAGGTTACATCGCTTCCGAATTCCGTTGGGCATCTTGTGAAGCTTAAGATTTTCAATGTTTCTAGGAATAACCTTACTGCGCTTCCTGATAGCATTGCAAGTTGCTGGTAAATTATTCAAGATTTAGATGTACTTCATAATTTTCATTATTAATTTTCTTTGTATTACAACCCTGCCATGCATTAATCCTACTATATGCTACTGGCCATGAAATTAATCTTTTAAATTCAGAGAATTGGAAGAGTTGATTGCCAATTTCATCCAACTGAGGCGGCTACCTAAGAGGCTGGGTTTCGAACTGCTGAACCTCTGGAAGCTGTGTGTTCATTCGAATGAGATCACGCGCCTTCCATATTCAATCTCCCACAGGATGTCTCTCCACTTTCTGGATGTCCACACAAACAAGCTTGGAGAGCTTCAAAAAGATTTTGAGAACTTGATGAATCTGGAATACCTGGATGTCAACTGCAATTTTAACTATCTTGTGGCTCTCCCGGAATCGATTGGGGGTCTCGTGTCCCTTATTGAGTTAAATATCAGTTACAATCGGATTACTGTGCTATCGGACTCTATTGGTCGCCTCGAAAAGTTGCAGCGTCTGAAGGTTGAAGGGAATCCTCTGGTTGTACCCCCAACCCAAGTAGTAGATCAGAATGTGGATGCCATCAGGGAATACATGGCAGACAAGTTGAAAGCCCATAAGAAAAAATACAGAATGAAGACTGCTCGTGAATCTTGGTTGCGAAGAATAGTACTGAAATTGGTGACATGTGTAACACCAGGCTCTGATGTTTTAAAAGCTTTGGCATTGCAAGAGTACCGATCTGAGGACAACGACATCGAAGATAAGGGCGCCCAGTTTTGCATTTCCGCAACTGCTCGTCGTCGACGCGCTTCCTTCACTATATGACATTTGTCATCGCATCTTGGCGAGTAGTGACACCTCACTGTAGTCTCCAACACTTGTGATAGCTCAACTTATAAATCCTAAATGCGGCCGAAAGAAAGCAGGTTCTATTCTTGAGGATGTCATGGTAACCGAGGAGTGTCCTGGAACATTTTATGTTCACATTGTGAGTCTGCCTGTTTGTTTTCTCTCTAGTGTTTAGGGAATATATCGTATACCTAAATTACAGTATTATGCATTATAAGATTTATTAAAAAGCGTTAAATAGGTTTTAGTATGAGATTTAAAAATAGTGCAAGGAATAACATTTCATTTTACAAATGGTTTAGGTGGAGAGGATAGTATTTCATTGTATCAATTATTTGGTCATTCCACTAAAATACATCACAATTATAAAAATTTTACCATGTAAATCATCAAATAACCAATAGTATCATGTGGAAAATGATGCCAATCAATCTATGTCAATCACATTTTTAATGTGGTTGTGTTAGTTATATAATATTGGATTGTTAATATGGAAAACACATTCTATGGTAACCTTCTAGCATTTAGCAACTAGGGTTCCGACAGTCATCTTACGCCATGGCATTTAGGAACGACTCTGCAGCCTGCGAGGCTCTGACCTCCAATGCCTGACAAAGAGCCTCAAGAATTCATTCGAAGCACATGGACCCTCCCCGGGGGGGGCCTCAAAGCCCTCCCCTATGTCAAACACGGCACCACCAGAGCACACGGGATCCCTAATCTTTGGGTCGATCCACGCAGACAAGAACACCAAGACGTCACCGTAGCAGAACAAGTTGAAAGATATAGCAATACCGATTGACAAGAATGATACAGTACTAGAAGGGAAAGACAAGCCAGAGGAACAGACCAAGGTCACTTCAAAAACCTGCAAGCCAATAGCAGAGGAAAGACCAAAGATAGAACTGCCTAGTTAGAAGATCAATGAGAGAATACAGTACATGACAGACCATGCACTCATAGGAATGTGGCCAACAGAAAAAGCGCTGCATGGCTGGATCTCGGCAAAGTGGAAACCCAAGGGCGACATCACTCTGCAACTAGGACGAAAGGGTTTTTTTACTGTTATCTTTTTTTTCTTAGAAGACAAGTTCAGAATCTTAGATCAAGGCCCATACTTCTTTAACTCAGCAGGCTTGTACTTGAGAGAATGGATAGCAAGATTCAACCCGGACAAGGAAGACCTCACCTGGGCTCCTGTTTGGATCAGAATGTACTCTCTTCCAGAGGAATATTGGGATGAAGGAATACTCAAGGATATTGGAAATGGACTGGGGGAATACATAAAAGCAGCGGAAGAAACAAAGCTACGAAGATACACTTCATATGCCCGCATCTGTGTCTTCATGCGACTGGACAAAGCGCTACCTGATTCGGTAAGTCTCTCTCATCACGACTATGAATGGATCCAACCTCTAGACTATGAACATGTTCCGTTTCAATGTCGCAAGTGTCATGCTCATGGGCATCTCTTTAGGGATTGCCCTCTAAATATCAAAGCCTCTGTTTTTGACCCCTCTGACCCCTTTGATATGTTAGCCCAAGAAGGCTTTACCAAAGTTCATAACCGAAAACGAGCTCACAAAAAACCTGCTCCTGGGAGGAAACCCCATCAAGACTCTGCATCTCTTCCTTCCACGAGTAATAGTTTTAATATTCTAGCTCAAACCTCAGAAGATCAACCCTTAAGCTCAAAGCCAAGTATGTTACCGCAATCCACACCCGACATTAACAATCCTTCCAGCTCCACCCCTGTTTCTATCAACTCAAAGGACAAAAAGGCTTCCCCCATGGATATGCAAAATGATAGTACAGGAAAATCGAACGAAATGGAAGTAGATGGATCTTTGAACCATCTCATCACCTTTGAAGAAATCACTGGTGAAAGAAGTCAACCACAGATAATGGATGAAGATCCTGAAAATTTCGACATGGAAGGACTGGACTTACTTGAGCTTGAGCAAGCATGCAAAAAGAAAAACTACGATCAAATCCCAGAGATGCAACTCAACAAGCTGGAAATAGTTCTCTTGAAGGTATATTAGCAGAAGCAACTAGGCATCCAACCAAGCAGTTCCTGGGATGGTAGCCTCCCCCCAAGAGACTTCAAAAAGAGAGGGAGAAGAACGGAGATCCAACGAACAATTGAAGTAGGAAAAATCCTGGTGGACTCAGGCAGGTGATGAGCCCCAATTTTTGGTAACAATTTGGGCTCATTTGGCCTACTTACCTTGCTCAACCCTTCATCTTTTATCACTTATGCATTCATTTCTTGGTATATTCATGTTATTTGTAGGAAGAAGGGCAGGCATTATATCTATGTGGCTAATACATGATGATTTCAGGTTTTTTGGCATTAAAGGGAGCAAAGACCACGCAGAAGGAGACAAGGAGACAACAAAGGTGGCATTGCAGGTTTATAGGGAGGTTGTCTACAGCCTTAATGACCTCCCTCGTGATCTCCACCCTAACTCCGAGCTCCAACAGCTCTCCCCACCGAGCTTAAAGGCAGCCAATGGATTCTACAGGAACAACAGTTTACAGCAGTTTAACTTTCAGTTGGACAGCCAAGCTCCATGAATTGAGGAAGCCAGCTTGATCTTCATCATGTATAAATATGAAGGCCATAGCCTTTGATAGGAGTTGGTTGAACTTTTGAACTACTGTTGCAATTTCCAAGCACGAGCTACAGCACGGTTTTTGCTTTTTGTAAGCCAGTTTTGGCATGATGTTAGACTCATGATTATTTAATAAAGGCAGGCAACTTTGGATTCAATTCTGAGTTTTTAAGGGAGCTATAGCTCTCAGGTTAGGGCCCAACCTGAGAGCAATAGACCTCCTTTTCCTTCTATTGTTATTTGTCTTTCCTTTCAGCACTTTATTCCTCTGTCTTGCATTTAGAGATTATAGTCTGCTGATTTGATTTCTTTTATGTGATTGAGTAGGATTAGTTTACGGTTCAAGTGCTTTTAATTGCTTAGATTAGAGTAGGAGGATCAGCATTCATTAGAGCTCCAAGAAAAGGTTGACAGTGCACTCACTTCCATCTCTGTTTAGAGATTGGGGGTGAAGACCGTACCAACCACCAAAAAAACGCAGTCTTATACTTTCATTCACGCTGCAACACAGTCATTTCAATTGTAGATCCATCCATGCATTCTAACCTTGAGCAGTACTTCTTCATTCCAACTCCATGCATGATTTTTCTCTGAAGTTTACATTGTTGTTCGTTGATTTAATAACACAGTTAGGATAGGTTGATGAATTCTCGGTTTTGTGCAGATTTGTTTCCTTTACACTGCGTTGCATCACTCTGTTATCTTCTTCTTCTTCTCAACCGCGCCTAAAGCCACCTACCCAACCTCTGTTCAGCTCGTTTTCCCTCCAACACTTCTACTGTTCACGTAGCTCCATCTTTTTAACTTTTCATTGCTTCCACCCTTCTATCCACCAACCAACCTTACCCACTCTTTCCTCATCTCATATCTCTGTCCCTGGGCCATCTCAAGCTCCTCTTTCATCTTAGCCATCCACCCATACAACTCCTTCACTCCTCCATCACCCAAAACTCCCACTGTAGCACATCCTGTAGAAGTTAGCAGACTTCCTGTAGAAATCCCGAGTTTCTTGTAGGATCCCCTGCAGACATCCTGTAGAAGCCTGCAAACTCGGTTGCCGAGCACCTGAACGTTGTGGACTTCTGTGGAATGATGTTTTGGATCCCCTGGAACCTCTCCTAGCCCTCCTGACCTTCCCCAAGCTTTCTTTCCCTTCGAACTACCCCTGCACAGTCAAACCCTAATAAGAAACAAAATCATAATAACTCCAACCACTTAAGCAAAAATACAAAAACAATGTTCTTTTCAGTAGAAGTAGCTTAAATTCATGCATCTCATATCACTAGAAGTAATGGCATCATTTCTAGAAGGTTGCACTCCCACCATTGCATCATAGAGACTAGACTAGTCAGATTAGGGTTTACTAGGGTTTCCCTGTTTTGTTGGCTTTCAGTTCATTATTGCAAAGTAGGTTACTTTCCTTTGAGATAGCCTTCGTCCATCATTTAGAAAGCTTCTTCTGAGAACATATAGAAGTTGGCTTGAGCCCTAGCAGACTTATGCCAGCTGACCAAGTGACAGCTGCGACAAGAGCTAGTACTTGTGCATATAGCACCGTCGCTTCCAAGTTAGTTACGAACTACCGGGTTGATAAAATTAGAGATAGGAAGCTCCAGGAGTTGTAGCATTATTGCTACAATACTGGAGCCCACCATCTTTTTGGCGCCGTTGCTGGGGAAGCATCAGAGTATTAGTAATTGTTGCTTTTCTTCTATTTTCTTACTCTTGCCTTCTGCTAAGTAGTTTATTTCATTTCCATTATGCAAAAGTAGCATAGACATTTCCTTCTTTCATAGATTAGCATTTCCTGCTTTCATAGATTAGCATTTCCTGCTTTCATAGATTAGCATTTCCATTCTGCCATTTCATTTCTGCAAGCGTAGATTAGTGTTTCAATTCTGCAAGCGTAGACTAGCATTTCCATTCCTGCAATTTCATTTGAGCAAAGTAGATTAGTTCTTTCCTGCTTTCAATTTAATTCTGCATCTTTATAGTTAGTTGTAGATCAATCTGTTTCAGTTTTGCAGGTACCACAGAAAAAAAACAAAAGCAATCAAAAAAGTCTTTCCATTTCATGCCTCGTAGGAACCGAGATAAAACAGGCAAATTCCTACCCAATACCCCCACCACATCACTGAGTCACCCTTCTCTCTTCTTCGGTGACAGTGATCCAGAAGAACCTATAGGTGAACCTCCTGAGATATACGAAGATCCTATAGCAGAAGAAGAATTAGAGACCATCCCATCTGAAGCTATGGCTGACAATAGAAGAGAAGATGAGAGAATAGAAGGTGCCTTCCCCATCCGAGAGACCAATGGAGAGATGAAAATGAAGAACATTAGCCCCTCTGCTTTACCTCACTTCCTTGGACTGACTACTGAAGATCCTGATACCTTCCTGTTTGAGTTTGCTATCCTTTGTAGAACCTATGACTATACTGAAGATGAGCAGAAGCTGAAACTCTTCCCTTCCACTCTTAAGGATGCAGCATTACGCTGGTTCATGGGCTTACCTGGGAATAGTATCACTACTTGGGCTCAGATGCAGCAAGCTTTCAATACCAAGTACCGGGACTACTGTAGGTCTAAGGAAACCAAGGGAGAAATCTTTCAGATGACCATGGGAAATGATGAGTCCTTAGAGGATTATGAGGAGAGGTTCCAACTTAGCTATAAGCGGGCCAGGTGCACACTTGACCCTAAATCCCTCAAGTTGGTCCTGCTCCGAGGAGTCCCTGAAGACCTCTTAGATACCCTTCACATGTTAGCTGGGGGGGACATTTACCAACTACCTTATGAGGACATCAAGACTGTGTTTAGAAACCACTCCAGGGCAGCTCGGAAACGAGGTAGAGGAAACCTCCTCTCAGCTGGTGTCCCTTTCTCCAAACATGAGTTTGCAAATCAATTGAAAGATCTTAAGAGTGAGGTGAGATAGACCATTGCCATGCAGCTGGACACATTCAGGATCCAGCAGAAGAAGGAAGAAGCTGAGAGAGCCTTGGCTATCTTCTGCCCTAGATGTACTAGGAGACACCCTAAGAACGAATGTCCATTGCATTCGATTGAAGTGTGTTTCGTTTGTGAGGAGGACCATCCCACAAACCAATGTCCAACCTTACCTGGATTTAAAGCCATGTACCAAGGGACAGAAGCTCCCACTGAACCTCTCTATTACCTCAACCAAAGGAGGCCACAAGGACCTAGACCTTACCAGCAGGGGATGCAAGGGGCACCTCAAGCTTATTACAGCCCCAACCAATCGACTCCTATGCCTTCCTGGGGTCCCCCTGCTCATCCTTCTTAGTCTATGCCTCCTCCATGGTCTTACCCACCTCAGTACCCTACTCAACCCACTACTCATTCTTATCATTCACATGCCCAGCCACAGCCTCAGTGGAATGCACCTCAGTCGGGGTGGAGGCCCCAATACAACACTCCTCCTGCCATTTTGCCTCCACCACCAGTTCAACCTCAACCCTTACCTCCTGCTCCTCCAAGGCAACCTCAAATACCTGCTCAACCGAACCCGAACCCCAACAATAGACAGGCCCAGCAGGTATACACTAGGGAAACATCATGCCCTACTTATGCTGTGGAGATCTAGGAGATCAATCTTCGATCTGGAAAGACTCTTCCAGATCGCCAACCTCCTCCCCCAGAGGATGAGGAAGATAAACAGGAAATTGAACCAAAGGCTATTCAACCCTTTCCTGAGAGACTAACAGCCACCACATAACCCAACCCAGAGGAGGATGAGCTCCTAGGTGAGCTCAAGCAGTTGCGTGTGAAAATACCACTTCTCCAAGCCATCAAGGATGTGCCTATATACAACAAACTGGTTAAGGAAAAGTGTTTCAAACACCCACGCAGGCGGAAGAGAGATGCTTCAACCATCAATGTCTTAGGACAACTGTCTGACCTTTTGTTAGGACAAGTCATCTGCCCAAAGTATCTAGATCCTAGGAGTCCTGTAGTAGATGTCCACATCAATGGCATCATCATACCTCACACTTTGATTGATTTGGGGGCTGCCATTAATGTGATGACCGGGGATACCATGCTCAAACTCAATCTTCAGGGTTCCTTGAGGAAGACCTCGATAGTTCTGCAACTTGCAAATCGCTCCACTGTGACTCCCGAAGGGATTGTGGAGGATGTCTTGGTCTCTATCGACTCTTGGGAATACCCTGCAGATTTCTTGGTTCTGCAACCCAAGGCAAATCTTACTAGATATCCTCTTATTTTGGGAAGGCCTTGGTTAGCCACTGCAGATGCTTACGTAAGTTGTCGTGCAGGAAACATGACCATCAAAAATGGTCCTATGTCCAAGCAGCTAGTCCTATATCCTCCTGCCCAACCTTCCTTAGAGCATGACTTACCACTTTGGTTGGAGGAATGAGAAGAGGATTAAGTGTACTCAGCACCTTTGTGCACCCTAGATACCACTAGAAGAGACCCCCCAACCGAGGATGACTTGATTGAGATCTTGATCCAGAATCCACCTTCCAGTGCACTCTCCTTAGAGAAATTGGTGGAGGATGCCCAAGCCAACACCTTAGTGGATCTTTGTAAAACCAAACCTGTCACTCCCAGAGTCAAGAATGTGGAGTTCAGCCCTGAGAGAACGTTAAAGATCAGCTCCTCCCTATCTCCTTCCCAGGAAAAGGAGCTGTGTAGCCTGTTGGCCAGTCACCTAGATGCTTTTGCTTGGAGCTATAAGGAGATGAAAGGAGTCCATCCCTCGATCTGTACCCATCACATATACATCAAAGAGGGTTGTAAACCAGTTAGGCAACCTCAGAGGAGAATGAATCCAGCCCTTAAGGACATTGTCAAGGAAGAATTGCAAAAACTGTTGGATGCCGGATTCATTTACCCCATCTCAGATAGTGAATGGGTGTCCCCTCTAGTGTTGGTTCCCAAGAAGAATGGGAAATGGAGAATCTGTGTGGACTACCGAGAACTGAACAAAGCTACCAAGAAAGACCATTTCCCTCTACCTTTCATAGATCAAGTGTTGGATGGACTGGCAGGAAAGAAGTTCTTCTCTTTCCTGGATGGGTTTAGCGGGTACAACCAAATCCAAATCAGCCTGGAAGACCAAGATAAGACCACCTTCACTTGTCCTTGGGGTACCTTTGCCTACCAAGTTCTTCCCTTTGGGCTATGCAATGCTCCTGCTACCTTCCAGAGAGCTGTCTTGAGCATCTTCTCGGAGCTGGTCCATGATGCAGTGGAAATCTATATGGATGACTTCACTCCTTATGGGGCCAACTTCCAAGAAGCATTGTCCAATCTGGGAAAGGTCCTAACCAAATGCATTGAGATGAACCTGTCCCTTAGTCCTGAAAAATGTGAATTCCTAATGACTGAAGGGACCGTGCTAGGCCATACCATTTCTTGCCAAGGGTTACAGGTGGATCCTAACAAAATTGCTCTCATCAAGAAGGTTCCACCTCCTCAAAAGGTAAGGGATGTTCGGAGTTTCTTAGGATTAGTAGGGTATTACAGGAGATTCATTAAGGACTTCAGCAAGCTAGCCTCGCCATTGTTTGGTCTGTTGGCAAAAGATGTGGAGTTTAAACGGACTGACGATTGTCAGAGGGCTTTGAATGAATTAAAGGACAAGTTGGTGTCAGCCCCAATCCTGAGAGGTCCAAACTGGGCCCTACCTTTCCACATCCACACTAATGCCTCGAACAAGGCCATAGGTGCAGCTTTAGGACAAGTTGAACAAAAACTTCCATATGCCATTTACTTTGTTAGTAAAAACTTGTCCAAAGCTGAGCTGAATTACACTGTAACTGAGAAAGAGTTTTTGGCTGTGGTCCATGCACTGAACAAGTTCCGACATTATATCATTGGCTATCAAACATTTGTAAATACAGACCATGCTGCACTTAGATATTTAATGAATAAACCAGATGTGAATGCTCGTATTATTAGATGGTTACTTTTGTTGCAGCAGTTTGATTTGACCATTGTTGACAAACCAGGTAAAGAAAATGTTGTTGCTGACTTTTTATCTAGATTGGATTTGTCTGCAGATGAGGATGGAACAGTGGATGACCAGATGCCCGATGAACATCTGTTTGCTATCTCAGCACTCTCTCCATGGTTTGCTGATATAGCAAACTACCTTGTTTCAGCACAGTTCCCTCCACACCTATCTTCAAGAGAGAAGAGCAGAATCATCAGAAAAAGTGCCCCATTTACTTGGATCGAGGGCAATCTGTTCAAGCTTGGCCCTGATCAGATCTTAAGGCGTTGTGTAAGGGAGGAGGAAGTCTTTGATATCCTCCTCACCTGTCATGATGGGCCTTGTGGAGGACATCTTGCAGCAAAGAGAACTGCCTTCAAGATCCTGCAGGCAGGCTACTATTGGCCCACACTTCATCAAGATGTCAGAAGATATATCAGCCAATGTGACCAATGCCAAAGAATGGGGAAATCGACTCAAAGGGATGAGATGCCTCTCCAACCTCAAGTGACTCTTGAGCCATTTGAGAAGTGGGGTATGGACTTTGTGGGTCCAATCAACCCTCCTTCGAGGCAAAGGTCTTACATCGTTGTGTGTACTGACTACCTGACAAAGTGGGCAGAGACTAAAGCAATCAAAGCAGCAACAGAAGAAAAGGTGGCCGAGTTCTTAAGAGAAAACATCTTCTACAAGTTTGGCTACCCAAGAGAGCTAGTCACCGATCAAGGGAGCCAGTTCACATCCAACCTGGTTGAAGACTTACTAGCTCACCACAAGATCAAGCATAGGACTTCCACCCCCTATCACCCTCAAGCAAATGGGCAGGTGGAAGTCACCAATAGAGCATTAGAAGGGATCTTGACTAAGGTGGTGAGCAACAACAGAAAGGACTGGGCAGATTGCCTGGTTGAGGCCACATGGGCTTACAACACAACCTGGAAGACCACCACCGGCTTCACACCTTATGAGCTGGTCTATGGGAAGAAAGCTTTGCTGTCCATTGAGTTCGAGTACAACACTTTGAGGATGGCAGCTCAGCTAGATCTAGATCTCAGCCATGCACAACAATAATGGTTATTGCAGCTGAATGGACTGGACGAGCACCGGATGCAGGCCCTCCTTCACTCGGAAGTGGTTCAACTTCAGAGAAAGGTGTGGCATGACCAACATCTCCATGACAAGCAATTTCAGCCAGGAGATTGGGCCTTGTTGTATGACTCCAGATACAAAGATTTCAAGGGGAAGCTGAGAACCAGATGGCTAGGACCCTATGCAGTGGAAAAATGTCATGACAATGGATCTGTTCTTATTCGGACCATTGATGAGGAAGCCATCCCCATGCTTGTCAATGGGCATCGATTGAAGATCTACAGGAAGCCTCTCTCAAGACAAGAGTTCATCAAAACTATGGAGAAATCAGTGTTGGTCATAGAGAAGGGTTCTGCCTCTCCTTTGGGCGTACCCTGAAAGATCTAAAGAAAAAAAAAAAAAAAAAGTAATAAAGATCCTTGGGTGAAAACCTTTCTGAGGCGCCCAAGGTAGGTGGTAGGGGTGAAAACCTCATTGAGGCGCCCCTATTGTCTTTCAAAAAAAAAAAAGAAAAAATAATAAAGATCCTTGGGTGAAAACCTTTCTGAGGCGCCCAAGGCAGATGGCAAGGGTGAAAACCTCATTGAGGCGCCCCTGTTATCTTTCAAAAAAAAAAAAGAAAAAAGAAGAAAAAAAAGAAAAAAAGAAGAAAAAAACAATAAGAAAGAAGCAAGGTCAGCAAATTCATAATGTAAAATTGCATGCAAGTTGCAGGTGTTCTATGGAGGAGAGGAAGCCTCTCAACTCAAAGCCAAGGATCCTTATCATGCTGTCAGGAGACCTCACCAGCACCTCCTCCAAGAATACTCATTTTCTCCAAGGTATGTGCAATTTTATCACAGCTTGAGTCTTCTACAGGAAGACGCAGATTTTCTACAGGAAGATGCAGATTTTCTACAGGAAGGTGCAGACTCTCTACAGGAAATGCAAGCTTTCTACAGGAAGCTCTGTATTTCTACAGGAAACTTCCTGTAGAAGTTCAGGATGGCCCAGAATCCATTTTATGAGGGGATCTAACGACTAAGGATCGGTTTGGACGCATGCAAGCTATTGTTATCTCCCTTTCACATTGTTGTCACCTCGTCCTGCCATCCTTGTCGACATGCAAAGAAGTTACCTGCACCAGCAAAGCAGATCGATGAGTTATCAAGAAAAAGCAATTTTTAAATAAATAAAAAAAAACACTGAGATCTCATACCATATCCATCCCAGTCATCTAGAAGCCTTGGGAATGTGATCGGGAGGCCAGATCCTTCGTCGTGCAGCATGCACCCAAGGAGGAAGAACTGTTACAAGACATCCCGCGGGCGTCCTGTAACAGTTAAGCCCGCTAGAGTGTATACTATTCACAGCGCTGGCCATATGCAATGAAAATGCGGACGCATGCAGCCAAGCATCAACTCCATCGTCGGCAGCCTATAAACGTGAACCTCCGGGCCTGTGCAAATTCACCAGCAGCAGATAGATCCATTCATCATCGTCCAGAACCCGAAAAATCATGTTGCAGCCGCGCAGGTAAGTGTCTCGACCCTTTCTTCCGTCAGATTGCATGAATTTTACTTTGAATTGCTTGCAAAGTGTGAAGTGAATGGGTTGAGCGGCTGTATGGCCAGTTGACTGGCCACGTCGACCGGTTAATGGTCCAGTCAGATGTTTGGGTGGCGGCCGTGACAAAAGGAATGGGCAGCACACACGTGAGAACAATCCCCATCGGGAAAAACGGATTTAGCAGAAGAAACGGCGGCGGATCTGCTGGAGGGATGATGCGGTAGTAAGTGAACTCGCAGACAAATGATGGAACGACGTCATCCAACGGTCCGGTGGGGACAGCTCACCCCCGTGCCACGGATTTCGCCGATTCAAATCTAATCGGCTAGATTGCCCGCATGCATTTATCATCCACCGCTTGGAACTCGAGCGAACATTCAGATCCCTCTGCAGTTCGAAACTCCAAGCCTTTGGCTATCAGAACGGCTGTGAAGCAACACCGAGAGCAGAGACCAACTGCAATATTCCCCAGGAATCACGCGCTGCTCCTACAGGAAAGCTGTTTCTACAGGAAGGCGGGTTCCTCACGTAAAAAGGTGGCAGATAAAAAGGTAACCCTAAACTCTCCATGCAATTGGTTTTTAAAGGTGGCAGAATCGTCGTCTACAGTCTGGTCGTAGAAAGTTGTTGCAAGTGTTGTCTGCTATGCATAGACTGTCGTTCTACAGGATGATAGTGTAATTAAACTGTGTTAAGGTCCTCAGGGATAAGTTTTGTGGATTATTTGCACGACGGAAGCGTAATTCTACGCTCTGTCCCAATAAGCCAAATTTCTTCCGCATTCGCCACCTCTAGCAACAGTTTTTATCATGCCGGGTGGGTTTATTAGACGGGAACCCACTGATTCATCAAAGTTAAGAGAAAACTAGGAGGTGGTGGAGCTCTTCACACGGGCGCAATGGATATCCTTTTGTGACAAGTTGCAGGGTTATGACGACGAAGTGGCAGAAGAATTTTTACAAGCTTTGAGGCCGAAATCCAAAACATTGGCCACCGTGAACTTCAGGGGCCTAAGCCTCAAGCTCACCCTGCAATATATCAGTCGAATTACTGAACTTCCGATGGGTTTGCCATGGGATAAGGAAGAAAGGAAGTTGAGCCAGCAGGCAAAGAAAGAATTCTTTCCACCTGAGGAGGAATTCATGGAGGACAAAAATGGGGTGCATAGAACCAGTTTCCTGCCACCATGGAATGAAGTTAGCCTACAGATCATGAAGTATATAACCTGTGAAGGCCGTTTTAGCATCGTGTACGGGTATCACTTTAGGTTGCTCACTGAATTGAGACACCAGATTGACCTTCCTGTAGAAAACAAACTGAGCATTCCTTATTTCCTGCTGCAGTCTCTAATTGAGTGTGCCACAAAGTTAAAAGAAGACATACCAGATCAGGTAGCCCACCATGGATTGATCAAACTTCTTGTGGAGGATGCGCTTCATTCATATAAGGTTCCCCTCTCATGGGAAGCATTTAGAAATTTGACAAGAGATGGAGACATAAGGATGTTGACTGAAGAAAATGGTTCCTCCAGCAGTGAGGAAAAAGAAGCAGTGGCCGCGAGAAAGAAAGAAACAGGCCAGAAGACCCCGACCACAGTGCAGAGGAAAGAACAAAGGAGAAAGCACGAGAAAAAGGATGCTGAAGAAAAAGGTGACACACCCATCTTGTCAACAAGAGAGAAAAGGTTGCAGGGCAGAACAGACAAAGATGAGAAGGTCCACATCAGCACAAGTACCTCATCAACGCCCGCAACCAAACCAAAAAGCAAAACCCATGCAGCAAAGCGAGCCAAGGTGGTGACACCTGTGTCTACAGGAAAGCAGAAACAGGCTTCTACAGGAAGCCCGAAGATTATTGAAAAAGGGTCTTCTACAGGAAGCCCGAAAAGTACCAAAACAGGGTCTTCTACAGGAAGCCCAAAATTGGCTAAAACAGGGTCTTCTACAGGAAGCCCTGAAAAGGTGAAACCCAAGGAGAAGAAGGCGAACATTCTAGCAAGGGAGGCAGCAGCTGTACTGGCTGGCCTCAGCATGCCACCTAAGCCAAAAGAAAAGAGAAAGAGGGAGACCCCTCTATACTTTAAAGCTCGAAGAAGTGTTAGCATAAAGACGGGCAAGCCACAGCCCCCATCCAGCAGCCAAATCACTACAGGGGATGCCCCTACTTCACCCAGTGAGAGCTCCCCCTCGAAGATATCGGTCACCTACGAGAGGGGGAGCCCAAAAACAACTACTTGGAAAAGAAGGATAGACTAATCGGCTTCAAAAGCCCGGCTCAAGGTCAAGGAAACAGATAAGAGGGAAGGAGCGGCACCCTCATCGCCACCAAGCGCAGAACAGGCAGAGCCACCAAGAGTAGGAAAGAAAGAGCGTATTCCGGAGCCTAGTTCTCGGCCAAGGACAACGAGCTGGGGCAAAATTGCTCAAGGATGAGCAAATATTTTAGCTGGGGGGTGATGATGAGCCCCAATTTTTGGTAACAATTTGTGCTCATTTGGCCTACTTACCTTACTCAACCCTTCATCTTTTATCACTTATGCATTCATTTCTTGGTATATTCGTGTTATTTGTAGGAAGAAGGGCAGGCATTATATCTATGTGGCTAATACATGATGATTTCAGGTTTTTTGGCATTAAAGGGAGCAAAGACCACGCAGAAGGAGACAAGGAGAGAACAAAGGTGGCACTGTAGGTTTATAGGGAGGTTGTCTACAGCCTTAATGACCTCCCTCGTGATCTCCACCCTAACTCCGAGCTCCAACAGCTCTCCCCACCGAGCTTAAAGGCAGCCAATGGATTCTACAGGAACAGCAGTTTAACTTTCAGTTGGACAGCCAAGCTCCACGAATTGAGGAAGCCAGCTTGATCTTCATCATGTATAAATATGAAGGCCGTAGCCTTTGATAGGATTTGGTTGAACTTTTGAACTACTGTTGCAATTTCCAAGCACGAGCTACAACTCGGTTTTTGCTTTTTGTAAGCCAGTTTTGGCATGATGTTAGACTCATGATTATTTAATAAAGGCAGGCAGCTTTGGATTCAATTCTGAGTTTTTAAGGGAGCTATAGCTCTCAGGTTAGGGCCCAACCTGAGAGCAATAGACCTCCTTTTCCTTGTATTGTTATTTGTCTTTCCTTTCAGCACTTTATTCCTCTGTCTTGCATTTAGAGATTACAGTCTGCTGATTTGATTTCTTTTATGTGATTGAGTAGGATTAGTTTATGGTTCAAGTGCTTTTAATTGCTTAGATTAGAGTAGGAGGATCAGCATTCATTAGAGCTCCAAGAAAAGGTTGACAGTGCACTCACTGCCATCTCTGTTTAGAGATTGGGGGTGAAGACCGTACCAACCACCAAAAAAATGCAGTCTTATACTTTCATTCACACTGCAACACAGTCATTTCAATTGTAGATCCATCCATGCATTCTGACCTTGAGCAGTACTTCTTCATTCCAACTCCATGCATGATTTTTCTCTGAAGTTTACATTGCTGTTCGTTGATTTAATAACACAGTTAGGATAGGTTGATGAATTCTCGGTTTTGTGCAGATTTGTTTCCTTTACACTGCGTTGCATCACTCTGTTATCTTCTTCTTCTTCTCAACCGCGCCTAAAGCCACCTACCCAACCTCTGTTCAGCTCGTTTGCCCTCCAACACTTCTACTGTTCACGTAGCTCCATCTTTTTAACTTTTCATTGCTTCCACCCTTCTATCCACCAACCAACCTTACCCACTCTTTCCTCATCTCATATCTCTTTCCCTGGGCCATCTCAAGCTCCTCTTTCATCTTACCCATCCACCCATACAACTCCTTCACTCCTCCATCACCCAAAACTCCCACTATAGCACATCCTGTAGAAGTTAGCAGACTTCCTGTAGAAATCCCGAGTTTCCTGTAGGATCCCCTGCAGACATCCTGTAGAAGCCTGCAAACTCGGTTGCCGAGCACCTGAACGTTGTGGACTTCTGTGGAATGATGTTTTGGATCCCCTGGAACCTCTCCTAGCCCTCCTGACCTTCCCCAAGCTTTCTTTCCCTTCGAACTACCCCTGCACAGTCAAACCCTAATAAGAAACAAAATCATAATAACTCCAACCACTTAAGCAAAAATACAAAAACAATGTTCTTTTCAGTAGAAGTAGCTTAAATTCATGCATCTCATATCACTAGAAGTAATGGCATCATTTCTAGAAGTTTGCGCTCCCACCATTGCATCATAGAGACTAGACTAGTCAGATTAGGGTTTACTAGGGTTTCCCTGTTTTGTTGGCTTTCAGTTCATTATTGCAAAGTAGGTTACTTTCCTTTGAGATAGCCTTCGTCCATCATTTAGAAAGCTTCTTATGAGAACATATAGAAGTTGGCTTGAGCCCTAGCGGACTTGTGCCAGCTGACCAAGTGACAACTGCGACAAGAGCTAGTACTTGTGCATATAGCACCGTCGCTTCCAAGTTTGTTACGAACTACCGGGTTGATAAAATTAGAGATAGGAAGCTCCAGGAGTTGTAGCATTATTGCTACAATACTGGAGCCCACCAGCAGGTATGCAAAATTGACGAAGTACTACAAACCCTTCATCAATAGTGAATCATGAAGCTCACCTAATGGAATTTAAGGGGGCTCAATAGCCCAGGGAAACTCTGAACTCTAAAAAACATGATAAAGTCGGAGAAACTGCAAATGTGTTTTCTTCAAGAAACTAAATGCAATAGCAGTACGCTAGGAAGCATCCTCTCCAGAGCTTGGCCAGGATGCCAATCGGTAGCAGTGGATGCAGAAGGAGCATCAGGGGGACTAGCTATAGTGTGGAACCCGCAAATGATCTTTCTCCATGATTTTCATGCCTCCCACAATATCATACAAGCTACCTTCCACATCATAGGTACTAATATTCATGGCAACCTTACTAATGTCTACTTCCCTCAGGAAGCTGGAAACAAAATAGCCTTACTCAATACAATAGAAGCTCTAAGCTTAAGCAGAATGCATCCTCTATGGATCATTGGAGGGGATTTCAATATGATCACCAAGCTGGAGGAAAAACAAGGAGGGCGAATTAGGCTGGATCAGGAAAATGTCCACTTCAAAGACTTCATACAAAACAACTCTCTCATCGACTTGCAATTCTGCAACGACATACATACTTGGAGCAACCGCAGAGCCGGAAAGTATCAAATCGCCTCAAAGTTAGACAGATTCCTCATCACAGATAATTCGGTACATCTAGGAGGGGATATAGCAACCACCATTCTCCCTTACTCAGGATCTGATCATTGGCCCATCTCTCTCCAATGGCAAAGGCCCAGCAACAAAATCAAGCGACCCTTTCGCTTCGAAGAGTGTTGGCTTACACATCCTGCTTTCAAGGACTTTGTCAAAATAGTGTGGAGTACCTTCTACCCACCGGAAGGATCTAAAATGTTTCAGTTTCAACAGAAACTCAAATATCTAAAAACCCAAATTAAGAAATGGAATCAAGAGACATTTGAAAATATCTTCAAGGGGCAGCAAACTCTAAACAAGGAAATGGCAGATCTTCAGCAACAAATCATCGCCAAGCGACACACCAATTGGACCTTAGAACAGGAGCAGCGCATAAATACTCAATTGGAGGAGAGGAGAAAGCAAGAGGAAATCCTATGGAGGCAAAAGTCCAGGATAAGATGGTTAAAAGAGGGGGAAAGGAACACCAAATTATTCCATAGAACTACTGTCCAAAGACGAATGCACAACAACATCTCCTTCATACAGAATCAGGAAGGGACAAGAGTGGAAAAGCATGAAGAAATTGAGGAGGAATTTCTTCAACATTTCAAATAGGTGCACAATGAGCCTAAGGCAAATAGAAACCCAACCATCCAAAAAATCATCCAAAAAATTCCAAAAATTATCACTGAAGAACATAATGAGCTCCTCCTCTACCCTATTCTCCCTCAGAAAGTGGATATAGCCATGCACCAACTCAAAGAGGGCAAAGCCCCGGGACTAGATGGTTTCTCGACCACCTTCTATCACAAGTTCTGGGAGATGATAAATGACGAGGTTTGGCAAGTTGTGGAGGAATCCAGAGCTCTTCACTGGCTCTTACCTGCCCTCAACACAACCTTCATTGCGCTCATCCCAAAGGAAGAGATTTCTAACACACCGAATAAGTTCCACCCTATAGCTCTATGCAACGCCATCTACAAAGTTATCTCTAAAGTAATAGCAAACAGGCTAAAGCCTCTTTTGCCTTTGCTAATATCACCGAAACAATCTGGCTATGTAGAAGGGCGGCAGATCCTCGATGGAATTATCCTCATGCATGAAGTTATTCACTCCCTCAAGCATCACAAACAGGCAGGTATGATACTGAAGCTTGATCTCTCAAAAGCATTTGATAAACTAAGTTGGACTTATATGAAAAAAATGTTAAATGCTTATGGACTCTCAGCGATGTGGGTGCGGTGGATTATGATTCTTATATCCTCCTCCTTCTTCTCCATACTTGTGAATGGCATTCCCTCTAAACCCTTCAGTCCTTCCAGAGGAATTCGGCAGGGCGATCCTCTTTCCCCCTTCCTTTTTGTTTTAATGGCCGAAGGATTAGGATGGAATATCAAATCTGCTCTCGCCTCCCATCAGCTCAAAGGGCTCTCCATCCATGGTACCCCAGCCATAACCCATCAGCAGTTTGTTGATGATAACATGCTGTTTGGATACCCTTCGGTTCAGGAAGCCTCCCTCTTCAAATCTCTTCTCAACGACTTCTCTGAAGCCTCGGGCACCAGCGTTAACAATGCCAAATCTCAAATCTTTTTCTTTCATACCTCCCCTGTGGTGCAGCGTGCAATAGCCCGCATTTTGGGTTTCCCCATTGACTCTCTCCCTTCTAAATATCTTGGAGCCCCCCTCATTGACTCAGCCATCAATCATTCCACCTGGCGCACCTTAATTGAGAAGCTGGATTCTCATCTCAATCTTTGGATGCATCGAACTCTTAACATTGCTAGTCGGGTGGTGCTCATAAAGGCTGTGCTTCAGGCTATGCCGCTCTACCTGTTTTCAATTCTAGCAGCGCCCAAATGGGTTATAAAAAGAATAAAGGAACTTCAATGTAACTTCTTATGGGGGAGCACAACTACCAATCGAAAATGGGCCCTGGTAAATTGGACAACTGTATGTATGCCTAAAGAAAAGGGAGGCATTGGATTGGGAGATCCGAATCAAAGCAATGTGATAATGTGTGCCAAACTCTAGTGGCAGTGGCTCTCCAACACTGACAAACCTTGGGCCACCATCTGGATAGCCAAATACGCAAATTACAGACCACAAAAGGAGCTTATAAGACTTATTCCCAATGCAAAAGGCTCCCTCATATGGAATGCGGCCAAGCAACATTACATGTTGATACAACACCACAGCTTTTGGGAAGTAAGAAATGGTGAAACAGCACGATTCTGGACTGACGCCTGGAACCAAATGCCAAAGCTCAGTAGCACTCTCCACCCTCTTCCATCATACATTGGGGAGGAGCAACAGCAGCAAACAATTAGACAACACTGGACCCAGGAGAATGCGCAAGGATACAGGCAATGGATTCAAAGTGACAGGTTAATAAGGAATGTGGATCGCCCTTTCAGGGAGAGTCTGGAACGGGAGCTCCAAAATCGACGCATACGACATTCAGAAGGCAAAGACATCCTAAGATGGGGATATAGGCCAAAAGGAACCTTTACAACATCCAAAGCTTACAAATTAATCAAATCCAACCCGTCTCCCCTCTATCTCCTCTGGGGAAAAATTTGGGATTCAAGTATCTGGCCTAAAGTATCTCTCTTTCTTTGGCTGGTTGGACATCAAAAAATTCTAACATGGGATAGGCTAAGGAGAAGAAATTACCATGGTCCCTCAATGTGTGTCAACTACAAAGCCCAGGAGGAAACCCTTCAGCACTTGTTTGACTCTTGCGCTATGGCCAATCAGTTATGGGAGAAGGTAAGCTTCAGATGTCAGAGAAGATGTAGAGTGGCAGAGGACATCATAAATACTCTGCGTCAATGGCAAAAGAAACCATTCAAGAGTGAAATTCTTAACCATATATGGAAAATAATTCCAGGTCTGCTAGTTTGGGGAATTTGGAAAGAAAGGAACAAACGTATATTCAAAGATCAAAGTTCTCCTTTAGAAAACATATGGAGCAGATTCTGCACAAACCTCAAAGAAACTCTGCTGATACATACCTGGACTAAGGAGGACCTTCCCTCAATCGACAGTGAGAGAGCCATTTGGGAAAACTGGAATATACAACTCCCTAATGTAACTCTCAACAATGCCCCCTCAAGAACCATCAATTCAAAAAGAGATTCATGGATAGCTCCTCCAGAGCACACTTTTAAGCTCAACTTTGACGGAGCCTCAAAGGGAAACCCTGGAAAAGCAGGATATGGTGGAATATTTAGGAATCATGCAGGAAAGCCTCAACTGATTTACTTTGGAAATATTGGTTGGGACACCAACAACTCGGCGGAAATGGAAGGTTTATGGCAAGGTCTCCTATTAGCAAGAACACACAATTACCATCCCCTGGAGGTAGAGGGAGACTCTTTGCTCCTTATCAATATGGTCAAACAACTCCTCAATGGTTCTCATGCTGGCAAGATTGCTACGAGTTGGAGACTAGAGGCCAGATTAGAAGCAATAGAACTCGAGCTTCTTAACCACAGAGCAATAATCTTCAATCACATTAAGAGGGATGGCAACAAAGTCACCGACATCCTAGCCAATGTGGGGGTAAAAAGCAATCTTGCCTTACTCACAGGACCAATAAACATAATTTCGAACAATGATAAAATACAGGAATGTAATCAGTTGGTTCAAGAAGAAGCTACACCCCCAAATGCGGGTGATCTGTAATGCACTAACTGTGATGGGACGGAGGAGGGCGCAGCATGGAAGGCACCTGTCCAGCATGCTCGCCGGAAAGAATACCATGTGAGAGTTATGAACCCGCAGGTGGTTAACATTAGGGTAGCTATTTTGTTAGGTCTAGGCATTAAATCACTGTCCAGTTTCGCCTGCATTGGAGGATCTTTGCCTGTAACGATCTTGATTGCCATAGTAATGGCAGGTGAGGACCGAGGGGGTGGCACTCGTTTATTTAACAACATCAGCTTCAGCAACATGCTACTGTGTTTCATTCTGCTTGGGACGGTTCAAGGTTCTGATACAGATTGGGTTTGGGGGGGGTCATGCTCCGGTTGCTGTCTTCGGATTGCGCCTGAGGTGGTGGAAGCATAGCCACTTTCCATAGGGCTCACGGTGCGTAATTTCCCCTCAGCTGTTGGCGGCAACCCCTGTGGTGTTCGCAGAATTCTCATTGCTGGTCGTGGAATATCCACTGGTATTCCAGAAATTCACACGGCTGTTAGTGGAAGTCTCGTTGGTGTTTGTGATATCCATACTGTAGTTTGTGTTAATGTTTCTCCCTCTGCTGATTACACCCGTAGAAATCCCTCTGCTGTGTTTAACTCTCCCTCGGCTGCTGGTAGTGCTCTCGCCGCTGTTCGTGGCTTTCTTCTTGTAGAAGGAGATTTCAACTTTGCTGTTCGAGATTTTCTGTCCGCTATGCCGAGACCCCGCCAGCGCATGCTCAGCCGCAGAGGCTCCGGCCGGGGCAATCCTTCTCGCCCTTCTGCTGGGTCTGGCTCCATGGGGCAGGCTCCTCCTCCTCTGGGAACAGAGAGCATTCTGAGACCAAGTCAATACCTGGACCCAAGCTCTCTAGACTCCTCCAATACGCCATCCTTTGGCTCTGCTATATTCACGTTCAATTGTTCTCTCAATCGCCCTCGGATTATGGCTCATGTCTCTGTTCTCTTCTTAGAAGAAGCCCAAGAAGAGGGCGAGCCCAGTGCCCCTTTGCCTCACACTGAGGATGATCAAAATCCCAACTCTCCAAGGCCTTCTACTGATATGCAACATGGGACATCTCAGCCAGCCAGCGCTGTCAATATAGTTCCAGTTGCTCATGCTCAGCGGACAGGCAGGAACATGAAGAGGGATGGTGCAGGATTGTGGAGGAGCCACCCGACGAGTAAACTTGTGTTTCAGCTATCCATCAGTTTTTGCGGCCCTGTGGAAAAGGAGGAAAAGGTTCTTTTTGGCTCTGTTTGTCAAATTCTATCTATGTTCTTGTGTCGGGTCTATTGTCTAGTTTCTGTTGTGTTCACTAGTTGTTTGTATCTCTCTGATTCCCCTGCGCGGGATATCTCTCTGATTCCCCTGCGCGGGATAGCTCAAACGGCCTATCTCTCAGGCATGATGGCTTTCTTTGCTCAAACGATGTAACAATACTCTTTTTTGTAAATAATAGATTAATCATACTTAGCAAAAAAAAATATTGGATTGTTAGAATTACATATTTTAGTTGTTGACACTTGTTGAGACAATGTCATCTCACTATTTTAAATATTCTTTTGGTCCATATGGAAGCTCAATTGGCAATCCCCATGATATAAGGTATGATATAAACAATAAGATTCAATGTTCAAATCCCCATGTGCAAACCAACGCAAAAGAACAATGAGACTCATTCACCAACATTCATACATCATCAGTTTCCCACAGTAATTACATAGTTGATCCGATAATCACCATATGAGTGACCTCAGTTGAAGATTTATTAAACAAAAGGTATTACAGACCCATGCGCTGGTGTGTGTGTTCTGTGTTATTGAAACAACGGATCGATCAGATTTCAAATACACAGAAAACAAATGGAAAGACAGCAGCGAAATACAGTAAACAACACAAAGACACAAGCAATTTTTAATAAGGAGTTCACCCTATTCTCCAGGGCTGCGTCTTTGGTCCAGCTTCAGTGGTGGCCTTATTTTATTGTGTCTTTCAGCAGACAAATTACAATACAGGGACTCAATATGAGTTCTCCTGTAGCCGATTTTGCTTGGCAGGGTGGTTCTTGGATTCCCCAAGCCACTCGGAGTACACAGACTCTTGTTCTTCCTACCAGCTCTGTGACCCTCGTCTACAGTGGAAAGAGCCAACTGTGATGCTCAATCCTGACAGATTCCTCTATGGTAAGGCTTGATTCTTCAAGCTCTCTGGTGCTCGATGCTGCCTGTGGTAAGCTCAGCCCTCTGTCTCCTCTGCTTGGCTTTACTGCTCTCTGTGCTCAGTCCTCCTCTCAGGGTTCACTATTCACTATCTCTCTTGGTCGCTTGGACTCTTCGCTCTCCCTCTGTATGTCTATTCAACTGTCTCTGTTCATGGCTTTAGCCATTTGATTTCCATGACGGTTCGGTTCCTCTCCCATCTGTGCCGATTCTCCTTCCACCTGTGTGCTGGGAGTTCCCTATTCGGCGTCATCATGAACGCTCAAGAAGTAGAGATGTGTCTCCATCGGAATAGCGCCAGCCTGTTCGTTGACTCATTTCTTTAGTTATGTCGTGGATACGTTCTTTCTCCATCGTGGCGATCAACGGATTTCAAATCCCCTTGAATCGTGGCTTAATTCCCTGTCGATTGCGCTTCCGTCTATCAGGTGCAATCTCATTTGTCTGATCTGGGTCCTCCGAATCCAACCTCATACGCACATCGAACGCGGTTGACTTGCTCGACTGATAACAAATTATCATTGTGGTTTTTATCTCACCTACGCTGTCACGTGTCGATCGCTGAGTGGGATCGCTCTGCTCTCCTCCAAAACCGCTTACCATTCAAGGGCACCCCGATCAATACCGTCAGTTTCCAGGTTGTGGGTCCCACCTTTGTACGTTGGTGCTTTTCGTTTCTCCGCCCACGATTCTCCTGCTCCCAACATGACTAAGGGTTTAAGGCCCCTCCATTTCGGCCCTGTTTTCCCAGCGATGCATGATTAGGCGCTAATTTCACATCGAAAATCAGCTCCTTTTCCCGTTCCGGGGCTCCCAAGGGTTACATTGACCTCCTGCACAGTCTCCATGTCCGCGCTGGTTTCCATGGCCACCGGTTCAGGGTGTTTCCGATTACTGTTTTGGATTCTTCAAGGATTTGTTTCGTCCCGATACAGTCATGGATCTATGACAATCGTTTATGGATCTGATTTGGATCACGGCGTCCCTACTGAAAAGCTTTTGAACCACCAAAAGTTGGTTTTCTTCAAGCATATACTAAGTGAGGAAACTGTTGTTTCACTTGTCCAATCTCAATCCACTTCGCACTCCTCAGCTTCGAACCTTTATGCCCAATCCTGAGGTATTCCACCTATCCACTGCGTTTCGTCCTTACCTTCTTGTCCAGCATTGTGTTTTCTTGCAACTTATTAAGATATTCAGGTAGCAGATCATCAACAGAAGGCAATTGACTCTGCTCTTCAGGGTCCTCAATCATTGAAGGTTCAAACAAGCTCAAGCAATCTGCGTTCAAGACTGAGTAGATGTGCATGTGAGTTGGCAGATCAAGGAAAAAAGCATTTTAACCAATCTTCTCAAGTATCTTGAAGGGTCCATACCTGATAGGTTTTAGCTTCTTGCCTTCACCTTGCATCATGTCCTTGCTGATGTACAACCAGACTTGGTCTCCAACTTGAAAACTATGCCCCATCCGATGCTTATCATGCTTAGCCTTGTACTTGGCCTGGCTCTTTTCCATTTGTTCCTGTACTGCCTGGTGGATCTCCTGGATCTGTTCAATGAACCTAGTTTCTTTGTCCACATCACTGTGTCTATCAACCATAATATCTTTACCAAATGCAAAATCCAAGGGAGACCTTGGTATGAAACCAAAGTAGGTCTCAAAAGGAGATCTCTGGGTGGAAGAGTGTTTGGCTCTATTGTAAGCATGCTGCACATAACACAATTGTTCATCCCAAAGCTTAGGTTGTTTACTACAATATCCTCTTAGTAACTGGATCACTGTCCTGTTAACTACTTCTGTCTGGCCATCTGTTTGTGGATGAAAAGCTGTGCTTTTATTTAATTTGGTGTGCATTAGTTCCCATAGACTGGACCAAAACTTTCCCACAAATCGGGTGTCTCGATCGGATATAATAGAAGTGGGTAATCCAAAATGAACCCATACATGTTCAAAGAATAATTTTGCAGTTTGTTTAGCTGTAAGCTATTTACTACAGGGTATCAAAATACACAATTTGCTAAACCTATCCACAACAACATATAGATAATCATGACCTTTCCTAGATTTAGGCAGTCCTCCAACAAAATCCATGGAAATGCTTTCCCAAGGGTGAGAAGGAACTAGCAATGGAGTGTACAAGCCTAGATTTCTGTTGCTGGGCTTGCTTTTAGCACACGTAGCACCCCTTTACATATCTAGAAACTCTCTCACTCATTCTTGGCCATTAGCAGAACCTTTGCAGCTGTGCAACTATTTTACTTACCCTAAAGTGACCTGATATTAGAGAAGTGTGTGCTTCCCTAATTATCTTTGCTCTCTCAGTTTGTGGAATGCAGAGTTTCCCACAATGATATAAGAGTCGGTCCTTCACATGATAGTCCAATTCTTCTACTATTTTTCCTTGACTCAAAGTTGTATATACATTTTTAAAGTCCATATCCTGAGCATACTGTTCTATGCAGTTTTCATGTAGCACAAAATTATGCTTAAGTATGGTAGATGCATTTATAATGGGTCTAGATAACATGTTTGCAACCTTGTTATGTATGCCATTTTTATATCTGATGACTAAATGAAACTGTTGTAGAAAACCCATCCATCTGTAGTGTCTTGATTGTTGCAACTTAGTGTGGGAGTGTAGGTATTGAAGTGGCTGATGATCAGTGCGTATTACTATTTCTTTGCCCATTAGGTAATGTTTCCACTTTTTCACACTTTGAACTAATGCATACAATTCCTTATCATATATAGGATAGTTGACTACTGCAGGATTAAAAGTCTCAGAATGATAACATATGGGTTTACCATGTTGTATCAACACTGCTCCCATGGCTTAGTCACTGGCATCAGTTTGGATCTCAAATGGTCTTTGTAGGTCTGGCAGTGCTAGTACAAGTGCTGTACTAATTTTTTCTTTCAAGGTGTCGAAGGCTTTCTGCTGTTTTCCACCCCATTGAAACACCTTGTTCAATCCTGTCAAAGCATGTAACGAAGTTGAAATTGAGGAAAATTTTGAAATGAACTTCCTCCAATACTGTGCTGCTCCTAAGAAGATTCTCACTTCTGTAGTAGAATTTGGTTTAGGCCAGTTTACAATGACTACCACTTTAGAGGGATCTATTTTCAATTCACCTCCCACTACTATATGACCCATATAATTTAGAGAGGTTTTTCCACATTCATATCTGGAGAGTTTAACATAAAGTTTTTCTCTTCTCAAAACATATAATGTATGCTTAACAAGCTTTAAATGTTCTTCCCAAGTTTTACTAAAAACCAGAATGCCATCCAGATACACAATAACAAAATCATCAAGAAAAGGTCTGAGTACATCATTCATTAATCTCATGAAAGTAGTAGGGGCATTGGTCAAGCCAAAAGGCATAATCAACCATTCATACAATCCCTGCTTTGTTTTGAAAAGCAGTCTTCCATGCATCTTGTTCTGCAACTCTGACCTGATGGTATCCACTGTGCAAATCCAGCTTGGTGAAATAAACAGCTTCCTTCAATTGATCTAAAAGGTCATCTATGCGAGGAAGGGGATAACGATTTTTTATTGTTATCTTATTCAGTGCTCGATAATTGTTGGAGAGGTAAATCCCCTCTACGGATAGAGGCGATCCCTACTAGCCCAGAACGGGTCTAGCAACAATTAATCAATGCTATTGTGCAAGTTCCTAATTGCAAATAAAAGAGAGGCAATGAACACCTACTTGGATTCCAACGCTATTTTTTGATGAAGAGATGCCGCTCTCGCTCCTTCGCTCTGGCCGGTCACGATCCTCCACGATCTCCATGAATAGATACCTGCACACACGAAGGGGAAGACAAACGCAAGCGTGAAATCTAATAAAAGCAATTATACATCAGTCAGAAAGGATGTAATTCACATTAACCATTGCAAAGACAAATGAGAATGGAACCATAATAGTAGTCATCTATTATTAATCAATAACAGAGAAGAGTACAACCAAGTGTTCTGACATCGATATCCTTCTCAAGGGGTCCAGCCAGCAAGTCTCTTAAGCATTCATCTTTAGAGATAGGTCTCCCAAGACAAGAACTCTCTCTCTCACAAGCAACACAACACAACCTTCCTTAAGCTATCTAACAATTCCACACTTATCACACCAACTACCTATGGTAGCAGCAATCTGAGCACTATAAACTCCACACAATCCAAACTATCCAAAAACTAGCTGCTCATGGCAATGGTAGAGGCTTAAATAGGAGAAGGAGTCTCCTTGAATGGTGGAAGGATGAGCTTATCTTCAAGGGAGGTGGTTTCAAATGACGAACAGACATGCCATAGAAGGGAGGCGACACTCACAAGGCCAACAACCAAGCCTGTAGTTATCTGGAAGGCTGGCTGTTGGAACAAATTCGCCCAAACTGGATCAGCGCGGGTGCAAAACTGGTCTGTCGCGCTGACATCGCAAGGTAATAATAGGCAGGGCCATGTCAGCGCGACTTAATACAAACAGAGGCTGCGATGGTCATGAAATTCGACCAGCGCGGGAAAGTCGTGTGCTTCCGCGCTGGCAGCGCATGCGGTCTGTTATGAAGCGCCAGTCAGCGCGGTTATTTTAATAACAGTCGCGCTGATGATGAAAACTTTGGAAAAGTGGGTTATTTGACCAGTTCAGAGGGCATGAACTTGATTATTGTGAATTCCTGACACAGTAGGGTGACTGACAGGGAGACAGTGAGAAATTACTGTGTAACAGATGCCCCCTAAAGCATGAAGACCGAGAGAGTGGGAGGGGTGAAATGCTTTACAAAACTCGCCGAACTGGAACACCACCAGGAAGGACCGAATATCTCTGATAATCAAGTACATGTAGTCTAGGCATGGACGCAGCCATCCAAAAGACATGAAGAAGGTCTGTGGAATGGACGCAGCCATCCAGCTAAAGAGACCATAGTAATGATAAGGTATGGTCGCAGCCATCCATGAAGACTCAGGTATGGGCGCAACCATCCATCAATGAGTCATGTAATGATCATCCACAAAATCGCAGCCTGGATCATAACAGACAGAGATCCAGGGTCTTGCGCTCCGTCCCGACCCGAAAAAAGTACAAGTCCAAGCATGTGAATACATGAGCTGAAGTCTAACATGCGTGAACATCGTCTGATTACCAGTCAATGATGAAAACTGTTAACAGATGCGAGAGGTACCACCAATAATGACAATGGTCCTCAAGGTACTATAGGTACAATCCGCGGCGTGTGAATCAATGAGTTGGTGTCGAACACCCGCAGAATCATTCGATCGGAGGCCAATGATGAAAACCTCGCGTCGAACACGAAGAACCTGCCATTGAGGCATGCAGGCTCCAAGGCACCTGAAGGGAGTCTCTAAGTCACCTTCCTGGATAATGAGCTGAAGTCGACAGGAAGTGACCTTGATCGAAGGTGGGCCATAATGTTTCCCACATCATCGACGCGAGACAGAGGTAAAAATGATTTGTGTGAGACATCAGATGAGGTTGCACTGTTGCAGAGGTCAACTTCTCTTGAACATATCGGCGGCACGACAGTGGATTTGGCAGTATCTGACATCAAATGAGCAGAGGGTATGATGACGAGGCAATGAGCAAATGAGAGGTCAAATAGGATAACCCAAACCCACGGAGGCTAGTGTGAAACAAGATGAGAAATCCCCACCCGACACGAACGGAGACCAGTGCCATGTTCAAGAGCGACATACTGCCGACACGACAATTATTACAGTTCCATTTTCCCCACCATTTCTGGCAGGTACCCCGGTTATTTTTGGATGACAAGCTTGACGGGGATAGCATATGCTTGGAGAGTGTCATTTCGACAATGCCCGATGTCATCAAGTTTTAACGAGTCTGACAAAGGAAAAACTCGGCGTCTTTTCTTGTTTAGGGAGTCTGAAAAGACAGCGGAAAAGAAAACTCCAGGGGGGTCCTTTTTCGTAAAGTTGTGTCTCTCGAGGCCGAAAAAGTATAAAACAATGCTTGAAAGAACCGCCCGACCAAGGTGATCGAGGAGTACTTTTCGTGAGTAGTGACTTCGACCCGAAAAAGTAGAAAAGCGGTCAGAAGTACACCGTTTTGAAGCCAATAACGAGTTCGAAACGACAAACACCCGACAATCTTTTTAGTTTAAACGGTCGAAAAAGAGCTTTAAAGGCGACCGCCTCTCATTTCTTTAACGAGTCAAGAGGGGGACTCGGCAATCTTTTCGTCTTTAAACGGTCAGAAAAGAGCTGAAAGCAGACCTCCATTTTTATTCTCT